>JAQGBT010005198.1:0-14818 GCA_034698585.1 Disparrhopalites patrizii
TCTATAACAGTTTTTCGCTATAACAAGCGAAATTTGATGCTTTATAGGGTGCTGTTATAGCGAGAGTCGACTGTAGCTGAAATCCTTTCATGGAATCTCACCAAACTTATTATTATGATAGCGCTTAGACCACTTTCCCTTGACGTAACAAGAATTTCTCTAGAAATCTCGTTTTGCTATTTAAAAAATATTGGAAATTTAATTCTGCTCGAAATTGTTTTTCGGGAAAATCCTAATGGGAAATCCCATGTTAAAATTTATTGACCACAGCGGCCCCCTTGGCATTTTTTAAAATCTCGAAACATTTCTGGATTTTCATTTTCTTCGGTACACACGTATTTTAAGCCTACAATACATAATCGTCTCGCTAATTTTTCTCACAATCAATGTTGAAACTACATCTACAAAAGTACGAACTACGAAAAAGTACGAATCCAAATATTTTCTGAGATTTGAGAAAATGAGGAAGGGGGGACCCCGTGGTGACTAAATTTTATCATGGTTTCCCCATAAGGGTTTTCCCGAAAAACGTTTCCGAGCAATATTTCATTCTGAATTTTTTAAATTAGTAATACAGGAATTTTTTAGGAAAATTTTTATTACGATACGAAAAAGTAGTCAAGATTTCGTCATAGTTTCGTTTGCTTCTGTAGGATAAACATGGGAAAAATGATTTCTCAGGTGCGAAAGGTTCAAAGTCCAACATTTTGAATTCCTTAAATTCTCAATAATTCTAAAAATATGGCAGATGAATTTTAGAGCACATGCATACCTATACAGTGGAGTCTCTATATAACAACTCTGAAGGAAAGGACAAAAAATATTGTTACAGACAAAAGTTGTTATATAGAACATTAAAATGCACCTTACATGTACGAGGGGCTGGAAGAATGTTGTTACAGAGAAATATTGTTATAAAGAAACTTGTTATATAGAAACTGCACTGTACAGACACATCTATATATACAAGATCTTAATTTAGCAAAACAAATATTCTCTGAATTTTGCTGTATTGTGTCTAAAATGGTTTTTTGTTGCTCCTCAGAAATTTGATATTGTGGACTTATCGTCGGTTGCTTCTCAAGCCTCCGTATGAGTTCCATCTAATACATGTTTGATACATCTGTGGAGATATTTTCTGGGCATGGAGGCCATATGGAGACGATTAAATTTGTATTTTAAATTCGATAATATACATATATTATCGACTCTATGACCACTGTTGTTTCATTTAGCTATCACTTCCCCTTCTCTAGATGCTTACAGCGGAGTCTCTCTATAACAATTCGGTTTATAACAACATTTCTATATACCAATTTTATTTTTTCTACCCTTCGTACATCTAACGTGCATATTGTATGTTCTATATAACAACATTTCCCAATAATAATATTTTTCCCTTCCCTTCAGTGTTGTTATAGAGGGACTCCACTGTACCTGATTTAGCCAGTGCTAACACGCACCCTTTTCTGGGGCAAGTTGAGAATCTTCGACGCTGTTATTTCTCTCTCCGTCTGAACGTGTCTTTTCCTAGAGAGAAGCTCAAATCCCCAAAAGCATTTCCCATTCCCCCCTCACAGACTCCTTGAGTGAAGGTTCAATACGGATTTTTCCTCGCATGTGACGCATGAATATAGCTAACAGTTCCTTCGGGTTCCGTTTTTACACTCACTTCCCATGTGTCCTTGAATTGTTACCATAGTAATCATTACCCAATATTATGTCCCTTCCCATCAAAGATTTTTTCTTATTTGCTCCCTAAAAGTGGATTCATTTTTTCCAGGAACACTCACTCCAGCTATTATTGACTTTTATTGGCTCTTTTAGAAACCCTTTTTATCCCATTTTGTATATGCATATGTAATAGAAAAGATGACTTTTGTTCATCTTTCCTCAAGATGAAATTGGGAAAGTTGCTTGACTTTTTCCAAGATTAGATCATATCCTTTTGTGCCTTTAACTTTAAGCCTCTCGTATTCCCTAAGGCCTTTCCGATGCAAATTTTCAGCTCAACTTGTAGTATATGGACTGACAGCAACCAAATGCAAGTGCTTTGCTTTAACGCCAGCTAAATTATACTATGACTGATGTAAATCCAAAATTCAGTATTAAACAAGTACTTGAATTTGTAGTTAAATAAACTGAAATATCAGCAAAACTATAATAACCAAAGAATAACTCAAAATACTTAGTATAGTACAGTGGAGTCTCTATATAACAAGTCCCTTTATAACAACATTTCTCTACAACAACTTTATTTTTTCAGCACTTCGTACATATTTTATGTTCTATATATAACAAAGTTTCCCTGTAACAATATTTTTTGTCCTTCCCTTCAGAGTTGTTAAAGAGAGACTCCACTGTATGCATACAGTCAAACCTCTCTATAACGGTTCCCCTTAAATCAGCATATTTTCCCCGTTATAACGAAAAACCGTTATAGAGAACAGAATTTTCTACGTTAACAATTGGAGAAAGTTTTTGCGGGAAGCATTTTCAGCCACCGCTATAAGGAGGAAACCTTTATAAGGGAGCCCGTTATAGAGAGGTTCGACTGTAGTATATTTTGGCGAGAAAATGATGTCAGAATTTCTCGGCCAAACTTCGTCAGTTGATAGCCCCTAAAGTGGGAGATCATAATAATAATATTTTTATTCTGTCACTCGGTGACCACCTCAAGGGACACCGCAGCATTTGGATTTTTTCGCCATTTTAGCCGCGCTTTGACTGTCGTACAGCCGCCAATCATTGGATTTTGATAAGTTTCGGCTATAGGACACGTAAAACGGAATGATCTAGATCCAATTTATGAATTTTCCGGATTTTGATCTCGGTTCGCCGGAAAATCGCCAAAAACCGTGCTTTTGCCGCCGTTTAGCTTGGCGTTAAACATGTTAAACTGAATTTTCTAGATCGCACCTCGTTTTGCTCAATTTTCGCCTCCGTTCGCCAGAAACTACCGCAAAGTTTGTGTACTAACGACCGAAAAATACAATGAACTCTAAAGCGAAAATTAACGAAATAAAAAAAATTGGATCCAGACAATTTAGTTCAGCATATGTTCTCGCCGAGTTTCATGAAAATCCAATTATTGGCCGCACGCCAGCCTAAACGCCAAAAAAACACGGTTTTTGGCGATTTTCCGGCGAACCGAGATCAAAATCCAGAAAATTCATAAATTTGGTCTAGATTATTCAGTTTTACGTGCCCTCGCCGAATCTCATCAAAACCCAATCATTAGCAGCTGTGCCCCAGCCAAAACGCAGCCAAAACGGCGAAAAAGTTCGAAATGCGGCATTGTCCCTTGAGGTGGTCACAGAGTGACCGAATGAAAATATTATGATTTCCTACGTTAGGGGCTATCAACTGACGAAGTTTGGCCGAGAAATGATTTCGCTGGAGAAATGGAATTTAGCTATACTTTATACATATATTTTTTGCAGCGAAGAAGTTTCAGACGTGGATTATTTTACACGCATCTTAACGCCTCGTTCCAGACGCGTAATTTAGCCTTTGTTCTATGTACACAAAAACAAAAAGCGTAAGTGAAGTTTGACGGGAACAAAGGCTCTGCAAATTGGCGGATGACTCACTCCAGCACGCCCTTGTGGTTTGAATCCGATTATATGAAGGCACATTCAAGAGTCATTGATATGGGAGTGGAATAAATGAATGCGTATAGTTGATTACCTCCGAAGCAATTCACGTCAATTCTGCATTCTTCCATAGCCAGATTTCCCCGGAAGAGGAGGAGATGAAGAGAGAAAGCCCTCAAAACCTGTCACGAGCATTCCTCACGGGATTGTTCAAAGCCCCGGGATTAGGATCGTGTGAGCGAGGGAAATGGACTTTGATCTCTGGCGGGGCGGCATCCGGGGCTCTTTGTTGTTGGAGGCGGGCGGGTCGGGGGCGGGGAAGAGGCGGATGGCTATTCCCCGTCGTCCTGCTCTGCACCGTCGGACGCCAGCACCAACCCCACTCATTCCGAATGGCCTTCCACACCTCCCGGGAGAGAAAGCAGCAGCAGAAGGATGTCAGAGTTCCCTTGTAAACACATTTATTCATAGCACGTTATAGGGTAGTTTGGTCGAATTAATAGGCGCGCGGTATAACCTGGATGTTTCACTTCAAGTAACATCAGCAATTTCCAACTTTCTCCGACTAAGTGTGACAACAAATTTGTATAATGTAAACAGTTTTTACGACAAATTTGTAAATCACTAAATAAATACAGCATCAAATTTGTATGCTTTGCAATGGTTTTCACGACAAATTTGTTTAGCACTAAAGGAATATATATAGCATTAAATTTGTATGATTTAAAAGGGTTTTCACGAGAAATTTGCAAATCACTAATTAAATACATATACAGTAGAGTCTATATAACAACTCTGAAGGTAATGGCAAAAATATTGTTATAGAAAAATGTTTGTGTATGGAACATTAAATATGCACCTTACATGTATGAAGGGCTTGAAAAATAACGTTGTTACAGAGAAATGTTATAAAGAGACTTGTTATATAGAGACTCCACGGTGTATACGAATTAACGTCAGAAACAGGTTGCGGCTGTTGGCTATTTAAACCATACAGTGGAGTCTCTCTGGAGCAACACTGAAGGAAAGAGAAAAAAATATTGTTACAGAGAAATGTTGTTGTAAATAACATAAAATATGTACAGCGGAGTCTCTCTGTAAACAGTCTCTTTATAACACCATTTCTCTGTAAAAACATAATTCTCCAGCCCCTCGTACATGTAATGTTACATATTACATCGAATTTGCATGCTTTAAAATGGTTTTAAGGGAAATTTGTAAACCTGTAAATGAATGTCTGCATATAGCAGCAACTATTTAGCGCTGTGAATACAGCAAAATTTGTATATAGCGTCAAGTGTAGTCATACAGCAACAAGTTTGTGCAAAATATAATTTTTATAGTAGCTTTATTGTTATTTTATTATATTATTATTATTTTATTATATTATTATTATTTTATTATATTATTATTATTTTATTATATTATTATTATTTTATTAAAGTGTCATTTTGCTAAAATGACATTGCTGTGGCAGCTTTATATCCAACGGAAGCGGACATTTTGCTGCTATAAAAGGAATGCTGTTTTGCACACTTTTATTATTTATTCCATGTATAAGCAGCATGGAATTTTCTGTTGTAAAAGACATGCTTTTATAAAGAGTCCTGTCATAGCGAAACTCCACTATATTTTTATAGCAATTGATGTTTCAATTGATGCAATTGATTCAACAATTGATCAATTGATGTTGAGCAAAGTGTGCAAGAACAACGGATTTGCAAGGGATTTTTAGGGCGAGACGTTTGTGCTAAAAACGTCGGTTCGACAGGAATTTTGTAGTAGAAAAATTTGTCAAAGTAAATAAGCACAGAGTAAAATTTGGATGTATGTATAAATACAGAATTGCTCATCAAAGAATAAGGATATATGGCATATATATAATATATATGGTAAAACAAATTTGTACAGCAAAACGCTGGTTACATAGTTACAAAATATAAAGTATAATAAATTGGCGCAGCAAACATGTGGGACACATTTACAATATATTGTATAGCAAATTTGCACACAGTAAATACGTTGGATTAGAGCAAAGATTAAAAATGTTCACCTCAAAACCCACAAGCTAATGTATATGCAATAGTATAAGGCCTATATCGAATAAATTCGTCTGCTTAATTATAAACCTACGAGGAAACCAGTGGCGCTATACAAACAGGAAAGTATTTCTTTACCTGCAAAGCCTGGAAAATAGCGTGGAAGACGAGGTAGTAATGCTCCGCTTCCCCGCCCGGATTGAATACGAAAAGGATGTTATTGATGCCCAGAAGGACAAAGAGAATGGCAATCCCTTTGGCTGCCGCCCTGCAACAAGTCGCGGATCAATGTCATCATAATGGCTTATGTATCACCGCATACAGCAAGTATACGGGATTCCCAGATACGATATGGCCCCCGAAACAACATACTGCAACAATACTGCAAAATAGATAAAGCATACTTCCCATGCAGAATGTTATTTTGGATCGAGAAAACAAATTTCATCCCGATCCGACCAACATTAACTGAGTGATGGCGGTTTTGTTTTTTTTTTTAAAATCGACAAAATTCCTTTTTTGTTTCTGTCTTTAGTAACAAAGCTTTTAATGTTCTTTTAACCGCACAAAATGGGGCAAACGTGTTTTTTAAGACGAATTTTGTTGTAAATCCAGAAAAAATATTCCCTTTAAGATCACACACGAATTGGCCAAGTTATGGCGAATTTTCAGCGCCAAGTTCCAAAATGATAATTTTTGACGCAATTAATATTTTTAATTATATTATGAAAAATTCCAAATAAAAACCATTTTTCTTGAAAATGATGAAAAGCAGCTTTTGAGAGCTTTGCAAATGATAGCTTTTAAAAAATTAATTTTAATATTTTTGCCCTAATACGAGTGTGTCGTGCTGTGCGTCAACGGGCTTGTGAGCATTTTGGAGTCCCTTGTCAGAATTGCTAATGTAATTATTTTATTGCAACAGAAACAATTCAGAAGTGTTTTTACTAAATGCACCATTAAATTTTACGCTAGAAACAAGTTCTACAAATGTATTTTGGTTCGTGAAGGCAGAACCAAGTATGGATTTAACTTAAAATCTTCATTCTTGAACTTGGCGCGGAAAACTCGCCATAACTTGGCCAATTCGTGCTTGATCTTAACAGGAATATTTTTTCTAGATTTGCAATCGAATTCTGCACGCTCGAAAACACGCTTGCCCCAGTTTGTAAAGTTGAGAAAACATTAAAGTCTTTGTCCCTAAATAAAAAAGAACAGAAACAAAAAAGTAATTTTGTCGAAAATTTCAACTTTTATTTGTTTAGAAAAAACCACCATAACTCGGCCAATTTTGGTCGAATTGCGTTCAAGTTTTTTCCTAAATCCACAATACAATTCTGCATGGGAAACATGCTTAGTCTATTTTGCAGCATACTTGCATCATATTAATATTTTATTTAATATTGTCCGGGTTGAGAAATCTGCATTTATGTTGAAATACCCCTTGACAGTAAATAATGTATAATAATAATAATTGTTTCGGAGGGGGTCATAGCGTTGCCTGGAACCCTGTATATATGTACGTACAGTGGACTCTCTCTATAACAACTCTTCTTATAACAAGTTTTTCTCGATAACAACTTTATTTTTCAGCCTTTCGTGTATGTAGCGTACATATTAAATATTCCATATAACAACCATTTTTGCCCTTCCCTTCAGGGTTGTTATAGCGAGAGTCCACTGTACATGCATTATTTGTATGCACATGTCATTCAGCACGTCCAGGAATGGAAATCCCAGGATTTATCCTTACCAAAACTGCTGCGTTCGAAGAGTAGACCGGGCAAAGCGGAGGTTCTTCAAAAGGAGCCACAGAATGTGGGTCAAATAAAACAGGTTCATCTGGATAATTGGGCATAACGTCAGACTCAATTATCTCTATAGAACTAAATTATTCTTCACATATACATACGTATGTAGACCGTACTATACATACACAAATGTATATATCTACATACATATAATTGCATACACATACACACAAAAGAGGACAGCCATCCATTTTCGTCTCACATTAGAGTATCAACGTACTCGCCCGCCTGTGTTAAACAATGCCAAATGCGTTTCCTTGGTTTGGTTTGCCCATGCTCTTGATTTCTATTACTTTCCTCCGTTGGATTTACTAATATTTGCGTAATCAGATTAAATCCATGGCAAATTTCGCGTCCGTAAATATTAAATCCGAACCTTCTAATGGGACTGAAAATTTTCCAAGCGGATTCACTCGCGCTCTAATTAAATTAAAAGCGTCTCTCATCACTCTGATACTCCTCCGATCGCGTAGCGTATAGCAGGATCGAAATTAATTCTATCCATTGAATGTTGTTTGTGAATAGCACCGAGATCTATTCACATCTCTCATACATAGAGACAACATCTGTGTTTATTATATACAAGAATATTTGAGTGCTACACAAGCGATAGTCAATGAAGAGATTAATTACAAACAAGATTCTATTAATTCACTCCCATCCCTCCAACGTCAGTTGTTAATCAAACTCCTATACCTTCCGGGAATCCAAAGTTACCTTGTCATTTTACATGCTCCGACAGGGATAATTAAAAGCATCATAGTTTCGCTCTTAATTAATTAGTGACCACTTGGCCGCTCTTTAGTGCTTGTGACGAGTTAATTAACTCGGAAATTTGATTCCCGTATCAACCCGGCGGTGTGTACGTGCAAATACATGGAATTTGAGTATGTTTTTGAAGGGCCGCCAAGATTATACCATCGACTCTCTCTATAACAGCACCCTATCTGCACCATAAAAAGTTCTATTATAACAAACTGCTGGTATAGAGAATTAGTTAAAAAAATATTAACATTAATTACTTAAGATTATTTTCAGGCTTTACTTCCATAATTTTTGGAATTCTAACAATATTTACACAACTGGCTGTTAATATTTGCATTTTAGTGAGAAAAAAATAAAATTGCGCTGGTATAGAGTTCCGGTGCTGTTATAGAGAAAACGTTAATGTTGAAGGGAGGCCTGACTTGGGCGCTAATGCTCTTATAGAAAGAAAGTGCTGTTATAGTGGGAGGAATGTGAGGGAGGGAAGAAAATACCCTGCTGTTATGGAGTAACTCCTGTTATAGGGAGTATTCGTATAGAGAGCGCACTTGGTAAAGCTGTAGGGGAATTCAGCACTACTGTTATAGAGTAAGTGCTCTTATAGGGAGGGCCGGTATCGGGAGAGTCGACTGTATAGAGAAATCCATTATGAATTAGGCTGATTGTAGGGAGAAAGTTGAATTACCGTATGTTCGCCATAAATCGCAACCGACTCTTCTGCTTATAGATTCTCTACAACAAGGCGAAGACACGATGGCATTAGCTTGTTAGAGTGCTAGAAAGGCGAGCGTTCAGAATTGGTAAGTAGTTTTATTCAAAACGCTTATGTTTGAAATTAATGGCAACGGAAAAGTGTTAAAAAATTCCTTGTTAACATATGGGGGTTAACAAATTATCGTCCTTTGCAATTTTAGTTTTGTCAATATTTTCGGGATTTAAAAAAAAAATATTTTTATTTTTTCCATTGCTCTGTCTTGTTTGAAATTTTTTACGGGCTGCAAAATTCAATTTCTATCCGGAGATTTTACTCCAAAAAATATTACTTTCCAATTAGAGATAAAAAACTTGAATTTAAGTACTTGGATTAAGATTTAATTATCTATAGAAGTCTTACTATTTTCTCAACGTCACTGCCAAGCTTACAAAATTCATAATGACAAATATTGCGGGAAATCAAAGATCTTTTGACTGAAACATCATTCAGAGTTTCCTTCGCGCCGGTAGATTTATTATTTGCGAAAAGTTCCTTAAAGCACTTCTTCGCAGGTTGCGCACGCTGACGGTGTTGCTTGCTAACATGGGAAAAACTTCATGCGATTTTCCCATACTTTTTGAACGGAAATTTTTCAGATGAAAACACTTACCAATTCTGAAAGTCGGCCTTTTTAGAATTCCAACAAGCTATCATTTACAATGGGAAAATATTTCATAAATTACAATTGGACAGTATGAAAATTTTGTAACGCCCATACGTTAGCATGGGATTTTTTTAGCGCGTTTCACTTTTGTCATTATTTTTAAATGCAATCTGTCTGAATGAAATGCGTATTAATTCCGAAAGCTTGACTGCTCAGCATTCCAACAAGTGCTCTTCCGTCTACGCTTTGTTGTGGAGACGTTGTAAGCAAAAGAGCCGGTTGCGTTTTTCGGCGAACATACAGTGGAGTCTGTATATAACATATCTCTTTATAACAACATTTCTCTGTGACATTATTTTTCCAGCCCTTCGTACATGTAAGGTGCATGTTGAATGTTCTATATAACAAGATTTCCCTGTAACAATATTTTTTCCCTTGCCTTCAGAGTTGTTATATAGAGACTCCACTGTATACGGTATATTTTGACAGAATGTGGTTGTAAATTTGAGCTTTGACACTTACGCACAAAGCAGCCAACATGGGGAATCCGATGACCCAAAGGATACGACTTTCACTGTACTCATTGAGCCAGCAGGTGGAGGATTCATGATGAAATGCCATCAGCCCGTACCACAAGCCGCAGATGAATGCTGGAGCACCTGGGAGAGAAGTTTCATTTTGTACACACCTTGTATGTATATATATAGTCAATACAGTGGACTCTCGCTATAACAACCCTGAAGGGAAGGGCAAAATTGGTTGTTATATGGAAAAGTTGTTACATGGAACATTTAATATGTACAATACACATTCGAAAGGCTGAAAACTAAAGTTGTTATAGAGAAAAAAATAATATAAGGAGAGTTGTTGTAGAGAGAGTCCTCTGTGAAGCCCTTCTATAATATATAATTAACCAATAGCCAACGACAGGGACCTGATTCTGACACCATGGAATGGCATCCGAAAAAATATGAATTAAAATTCGAATTAATATACGCGTTTTTCCTAATTATGCATATAAAATTTTAATTTCGGATATCTAAAATATAAATTCTAATTCCACTACAATTTTATTCAAATATTCAGACATACATATTAATACGTATTCGAGGAGGGAAATTTGAATTCTACAAGACAGCACGCCTTTTTTCTGAGTTGCTCCGAAAAACTCAAAGTTTTCGAAAAAGTGAATTTTTTTACAAAATAAAATTTCATAGAATACTTCATAAAGGATAAAGAACTTTAAGTGAATAAAAAAATATAACATTTTAGCACCGAATTCTAGTGAAAAAGAATTAAAAGAAAAAGTGAAAGGGCGCACGTGCTGCATAAGCCAATTTATACGTAATAAACATCACAAACTTAGAAATCAGTAAAATAAAGCGACCTGAAGCTGGAAGTTGAACTACTCGAAATTAATACAATTACGGAGTCCACCAAATCGACGAGAAATAAATTAACAAGCACGGGAGAATATTGAAACTGGAATCTAAACCCAAAAGATAAGTAAATTTGGTTTTAGTATCTACTTTGCCGAAGTCACTACTTCTCCAACTGGGAAATTTTGTCTGGTGATACTGGCACGACACATATAGTGTTTATTGGCAGTCGATACTGGACCTTGAAGGCATTAAGAAGTGGAACAAGGAAAGAGCCATTACGAAGACAGACGTTAAGCATACCAAAAAGGTCATTTCGAAACTAACAGATAACAGAGACAACGCAAAAGTAAATCCCAAAGCAGCTCAACAGAGAATTCACCAGGAAAGGAAACAGAAGAAACTGAGAGGATGGAGGAACTTATTAACAAACTGTCGGGAGATATAGCAGCCTTCCAGTCAAGGATGGAATCCAGAAAGGATAGCATTGAGCGCAAGCTGAACGAAAAAATGGAGGAGATGATTGCTGAAGTCAAACAACTTCACCGAAGACAGATGACAAACAGCCGTTTGGAAACGCTGGAGGACCGAATAGAGGAGCTTGAGGTAAAATCGAAGCGCAACAACTTAATAATAAATGGAATTAAGAGTGGTAACTTGAGCCAAACAGAAATATATGACAATGTAGTATCCTTCTCGCAAAATAAATTACAAGTCGATAAGCCCATGGGCTCTCTGCATCTCTGCAGAGATGCTGTTGCAAGTTGTCGAAAGTTATAGGTAACGGACCGGAAAGACCTATTCTGATAACATTGGCCCATGAAAGCTGGAGGATACAAATATTTCGAAATGTGGTGAACCTCAAGGGGACGGGAATTTCAATAACGGATGATCTTGATCTACCGCAATCCATGAGGAACAAAAAATTGATACTAGTAAAAGCTAGAAAAGATGCTCTGAATCTAGGGAAAAGTACGAAATGGGTCCGAAATGGGTTAGTAATTAAAAATTCTTTGTATAAAGTGAATAGTGCAGGCAATCTGTATCAAGTCAACAGATCAATCAGAAGAATACAACACAAGTGATTCAAACAACCGCCTTCAAGAAGCCAACTAAGTGTGATATACTACAATATCCATGGTCTCAGATCAAAGTTAATTGGTTATGCTAATTTAGTTAATGATTTAACTAGTGAAAAGAGTGATTTAATTTGTGTATCGGAAACATGGATGATTAACTATGTGATGAACGCTAAAAATTATGATACAATCAATGTAAATGCTGGGAAAGCAGGTAATATAAAGAAAGGTAGAGCCAAAGGTGGGCTAGTACTGCTAATTAAAAAACATGTAAAGTACAAAATCATTGATCAAACTGACTGGTACATAAGTGTATGTGTAAGTGATTCTATAATGAAAGACATATTGTGTATTTTCTGTTACATTTATTTGAAACTAAACACTCTGTACATAAATAGGCTTTTTGACTATGTAGAAGATAAAAATAATACATATAGCAATATTATTATTATGGGAGATATGAACGCTAGAATAGGCAACTTACAATCGACAAACTTGTATACTAAAAGAGTGTCGTTAGACAGCACAATAAATATTCAAGGTAAACTACTGATTGAGAGAGCGACTAATTCGAATCTTATGATTGTAAATGGTACTATTCAATCGGATTTGCCTGGAAACTATACTTTTCAAAAAGCGACTGTAATTGACTATTGTCGAGTAAGTACCACTATGATAAATAAGATTATTAACTTTAATGTACTTTAATTCGATTATTCTGATCACTTACCGATCAACATAAATTTTCACACAACACCCACCTATAAAGAAGATGTGTATACAAAAATGGTATGGGATAGTGATAAGAAGGACATATTTAATATTAATTTTGAAAATAAGATGAGACAAATAGAGACAAAAGAATTTATATATGAATATTATGATAATAATGTATGTGCAACTCTAAAAGAGTGTGAAATGTAGAAAATCATAAAACCGGGTGTAAGAAAAGCTATTTGGTTTAATGAGGAATGTGCATCACTAAAGCACAAGGTTAGAAAGAAATTAAGAGAATTAAGGAAGAACAGATTAGGTAATAACTTACTAAGCCAGTATATTGATTTAAAAAAAAGTACAAAGTTTATAACAAGAAACCAAAGATCTAAACACCTTTCTGAATGCAAGAAACATCCAAATGTTCTGGGGAGCTGAAAAACAATTGACACCCCATAAAAATTGAATTAATAATAAAATAAATAAGAAAGATTGGGAAAACCACTATTCAAATATTTTTAGATATAATAATAATGTTCGATATAACAGCATTATTCCAATAAGAGAAGATGTAATATTAGACAGTGATATTGACTATGTTGAGATTATGCATGTAATTAGTAAGTTGAAAAAGAATAAGTCCCCCGGAAATTATGGCTTTGTTAATGAAATTTGGCAATGCTTGAACCCTAACAATGTTAATACCTTGCAATGCATATACAACAAAATGTATTACTCTTGTGAAATACCGCAATCGTGGATTCAAGTTAATATAATGTCTATTTATAAACAAGGTGACCAAAATGTACCAACAAATTATAGACCTACATCTTTAATAACAACTAAGCTAAAATTATTTACGACGATCTTAAATAATAGATTGCTAAGACGGAACAAAAAATATGATAAGTTGTCTAATTTACAAGTTGCGTATCAACCTGCTAAAGGCTGTATTGATCACATTTTTTTACTTAACAATATTATAAATAATTATGTTAGACAAAACAAAAAACTGTTTTGTTTTTTCATTGATCTAGAGAGAGCTTTCGACAGTGTGGATCATAATATATTATGGGATAAATTAAACAACGCTGGAATAAGTTCAAAGTTTATAAATTGGGTTCAATCGATATACAAGAATGCCCACGCTTGTATTAATACTTCAGAAGGATTAAGTGGTAAAATTAATATAAATGTAGGTATATTACAAGGTGAAAGTTTGTCGCCAACTCTTTTCAATTTGTTTATTAATGATGTAGTAAGTAAATTGGATAAATCTTTTATACAACCTATAAAATTTGGCAATCTAAAATTGAATATACTTTTGTACGCCGACGACATGTGTTTACTAGCTAGTTCAAAAGAAAGTATGCAGGTTAAAATATGTATAATGGAAAGTTATTTTAAGACAAATCGATTAAACATTAATATTAAAAAATCAAAAATCATCGTGTTTAGGAAATATGAGCCAATGGCCAAATATATAAGCTTCATGTGGGGTGAAAATAATATTGCAATTGTAAAAGAATACGCATATTTAGGGGTAAACTTTCTTTATAATGCAAATATGTCCAAAACAGTAATATCTTTTACAAACAAAGGTAAAGCAGCTATAGCTAGTTTATGGCCATTAATTACAAAAAATAAAATCCTAATAGGTAAGAAACACTTTGAACTTTTTAATGCTATTGTCAAATCAGTAGTTACATATGTAGCGCAAATATGCGGTTTAAACCATCTTGAACAGATAGATAATATTTTATGTTACTATGTCAAAAATTTGCTGAAAATGCCTAACTCGACTCCTATAATTACTTTGTTCACCTGGAAGCGGGGCAAAATAGTATAAGCTCTGTAATTATTCGACAGGCAATTACCCTATGGGTAAAATCCATGTACACAGATGGGTACTTAAACGCTTGCTTTGAAATGTTCTGTAATCTACCTCGAAGTGAGTATGACTGGGATGTTAGGCTAAAAAGAATATTAAGTGAAGTTACTATGGTCGACAAAAGATTATAAAATATTCAATAGGAAAATAGATAAAATTGTTGCAGATTATGAAATTAATATAAAG
>JAQGBT010005199.1:0-14816 GCA_034698585.1 Disparrhopalites patrizii
TTCTCTCTCTCATATTTAATATTTCTCTCCTTTTCTCTTTTTCTCTCTCTCATATTTAATATTTCTCTCCTTTTCTCTTTTTCTCTCTCTCATATTTAATATTTCTCTCCTTTTCTCAATTTTTTCTCTTTCATATTTAATATTTCTCTTCTTTTTTCTGTTTTCTCTTTCATATTTAATGTTTCTGTTTTCTGTTTCTGTTTTCTCTTTCTTATATATACTTTTTCACTCGTTTTCTCTATTTTTCACTTTCATATTTAATATTTCACTTCTTTTCTCTATTTTTTCTCTTTCTCATATTTAATATTTCTCTGCTTTTCTATTTTTTCTCTTTCATATTTATTTTCTCTCGTTTTCTCTCTTATATTTAATATGCCTTATTGAAGAGATTGTTCTCTCTTCCCTATTTTTTATTTCTCTCTTGTTCATTCTTCTTTCTTCGTCCATTTCTGGCTCTCGTATATTTATTATTTCTCTCTTTTTGTTTCTTCATATTTTTCTCCTTTTTTTATTTTTCACATGTAATATTTCTTTCCTTTGTTCTCTTTTTCATATTTAATATTTCTCTCCATTCCCTCTTTCTCAAGTAAAAAATCCCTCATCAATCACTCCTTGTTTCAGCCTTTATTCCCTGCAACCCCTCATGAGTAATATATTTATTTCTAATCACCTTTTATTTCTGGCATCGCACACATGATTAAGAAATGGCCCGGAGAAGACATTAATCATTATTTTTATGGATTGGAAATGTTTTCTTTTGCATTTGCCGTCGTCCCTATTTTCCATTCTCCTCTCATTAGCAGTTGAAATTTTTTTTTTTGGTGGTAAAAAGCGAGTAATTATTTATGTACATTCATTTGTGTATTTTTAATATGTATTTTTAATATGTATTTTGGTAAGTCCTTTCAATTGTCATGGATCTCACACGTTTTTTTCTCATTAACTGTGCGTGAGCTCAATTACCCACATTTTTTTGGGGCCAAAAAAGATTCTATCCTTCTGTGTATTAGCATACCTTCTTATTTTTTTCATAAATACTGTGCATATTTGAAATTATAAAAAAAGTGATGAACACGTTTTTGTAGAGGGGAAAAAAATGTGTGCTAAAAGTTTGTATTGAGAGAATTTTTTTTGGTGGTTTCTCTTTCACTAGACGTCCCTCTCTTAATTATTTCCCATGCACAAAATCGCACTTACTGCAATTAAGCTTTCATTTGCCTTGTGATACAAAACATTCCTCCAAAAAAAAATGTGTACGTGCGTGTGAAGTTATACTTTTTTAAGGTATAAATATAGAAGGGTTAGAATATAAACATCATGAGGTATGCCTATGTGGAAAGGAATATTGTATGAAGGTGAATTATGAGGTGTGTGCTTTATTTATGACAGTTAACCATTGTTTTATATGGGACTTGCACAGGGAAATGGGTGTATAGCGAAGGATCTTTCTTGGGTGTAGTTTCAAACCAAAATATAATCACGTTTTTTCTTGCTCTCTCTTTCTCTCTTTGACTGTGAACGATTTGTTTTTTTATCTCTCTCTATTTTCGTTGATTTGGTACGGAGAAGGAGCTATGGGAGCTGTCATCATTGTCATCGTTAATTGTCTATGTATCTTTCATGTACTTACGTTTTAGTTTTCCCTCGTGTTGTTCTTGTCTCTCTTGTCTAAGCAAATGATCTCCAAGGATGGTGATCTTAGTAAATGTGTCAGTCTAACTACTGGGCTGCTTTTTTGAAAACATGGGCTAAATATTATTGGTGGTTGTAGAAGACTTTATTTTATCCTGTGGTTCTTATCCTTTAATTTTGATCATGGTTTTTTCAATTAACTTTATTGATCTTATTTATATTTCCTTCTCTCTGCTATCTCTCCCTCGTGAATTTTCTCTGCTTCCCTGATCTCTGTCTCTCTGTCTCTCTGTCTCTCTGTCTCTCTGTCTCGCTGTCTCTCTGTCTCTCTGTCTCTCTGTCTCTCTGTCTCTGTCTGTCTGCCTCTCTCTCTCTCTTTCTGTGGTGTCATGTCTCCGTTTGCCTTATTTCTTGTCCCCCCATATGTTACCTCTCTGTCTCTGTTATTTTTATTTCTTATCTCCTCTATTTTTCCTTCCTTCTCTTCGCTATTATTACTCTCCGTCTCACGATTTTTTCTCGCTTTATTTCCCCTCTATCCCCGTTTCTCATTTAATATTTTTACACCATAATTTCTCTCTCTCATTCTCCCTTAATATTCCCTTAATACTTCTTTATCTCTGTCTGTCCATCTCTGTCTCTCTGTCTCTCTCTCTCGAACGCTCTAATTCTCTCTTAATTTTAATTTCCTTCCTCCTTTTCTCTCTCTCTAATTCTCCCTAAATTTTAATTTCCATTCTCCTTTTATCTCTCTCTAATTCTCCCTTATTCTCTCTTTTCCCTTTTCGCTTTCTCTCTCTCTAATTCTCCCGTATTCTCTCTTTTCCCTTTTTGCTTCCTCTCCTCTCTCTTTAATTCTCCTTTATACTCTCGTTTTCCTCTTTTCTCTCTCTGTTTTTGCTCTCATTTGCTCTATTTTCTTGCTCATTCTCTTTTTTGCTCTACTTTCTCTCTCATTTTGCACTTTTCTCTCTCTCATCCTCTCTTTTGCTCTATTTTCTCTCGCATTCTCTCTTTTTGCTCTCATTCTCTCTTTTGCTCTATTTTCTCTCTCATTTTCTCTTTTGCTCTATTTTCTCTCTCATTCTCTTTTTTGCTCTACTTTCTCTCTCATTTTGCACTTTTCTCTCTCTCATCCTCTTTTTTGCTCTATTTTCTCTCTCATTCTCTCTTTTGCTCTCTTTTCTCTCTCAGTCTCTCTGTTGCTCCATTTTCTCACTCTCTGTTTGCACTTTTTCTCTCTCATTCTCTCTTCTCTTTGTCTTCGTCAGCCCTATTGTCCGTTTTCGCTGGTCTATCTCTAACTATCCCCTATTTTCTCTTCTATTCCCTTTTCTCTCCCTCTTTCCCTTTATCCCTTTTCGCTCCCTCTTTCTCTTTTCTCCCTTTTGGTCTTGTTGTCTTTATCCGTATCCTTCCCTCCTTCCCCATACATATGTATTTATTTATCTCTGTCTCTATCCGTATTTTGCCACCGCATTTTCTACCTTGTAATTCCTTTCCATCCCATAAATCCCCAACTACCGTTCTATTATTCGATCTCTCGAATGTCTCTCCTTTCTCCCGGCTCCTCCCTCTCTTTCTCTCTCTCTCTCTCGCTCTTCATTCTCTCACTTCATGACGAGGTCACATGAATGTATTCCTTACTAATCAAAACGTAAAGTGTTTGTGTGTACAACCACAGATAAAAATCTAACTTGTACCTATTACAGCCTGCTAATTGAGTCAAAATGAATTCCATTTGGTTTACTCACCTCAAGATTACAGAGCTTACAACTTTTTTCTGTCTACCTCAAGTCATTCAAAATGTTGTCCCCCCCCTACAAATTCCCAGCAAGATCATGTTGCAAAAAAGGGGGAGACACATAACATGGGGAGGAAAGAGTGCTATTTACACGACATTTAATTTTAATAAATAAATACGGTGAAGGCAGGGGAGCTTGTAAACAATGAAGACATTCTTGTGTACATAAGATGAAAGATTATTTTCATGTATAGTTATGCTCTATGAATGAGCCATATATTGCCAAATCTTGTAGTCATAGTGAACGTGATGGGTGTAATGGCGTTGAAGAATACATTTGTGAGGGTAATGAGATTTTGAGCCCTTCTAGGTTCTTACTGTACACACTTGATTATGGACGTAGTACGCATAATACATTTACCCCCATTGCTACAGGACGTGCTGCTTCCCCCTTTGAAATTGAATTAGTTGTAAGTAGGTATTTTAGTTATTAAAGCAGAATTTTGTATGCTCGCGACTGTGGCAAAAAGGAGGTCCACCTCCGTGGGAATTAGGGTTAATCTCCATTTTTTTTACAGCTCACTCTTCGGAGGGAACTTTTCATTTCTAAATCATGGGCTTTTTTTCATCTTGAACATTGCAATAACATACAAGAGTTTTTTATGTGTCTTGGATTTTAGCAAATACTTGTTATTGGCTGGTGGCTTTTTTTTTTACTGGGGCTTTTATGAGATACAATTAGCAGGGTTCATGTCTTAATATGGAGGAATCGTGGTAGTAGATCACCCATCAGCCTCTGTCAAGTCTTTCATCAAGTGGGATAAAGGAGAGCAGAGATTCAATCTTTTCCTCCCACGCTCTCTCTCTCTCTCTCTCTCTCTCTACAAGATATCTCTCATTCTTATACATTTTTCTCAAGTTGTCTCTCTTTCTGCCTTTATCTCTGTTCCTTTTTTAACGTTCTTTCTTTTACCTGGATTTCTCCAGCTCTTTTTCTCTCAATCTCTCCCTGTCATTTTTCTCCGTCTCTCTCTTTCTCTCCTTCTCTCTCTGTCATTTTTCTTCGTCTCTCTCTTTCTCTCGTTCTCTCTGTTTTTTTCTATTTCTGTCACTGTCACGCTTTCCTCTCGATTTCGCTATTTCTCGCGATGTCACTCGTTCTCTCTATTTTTCTCAATTTCTCTCTTTACGTTTGTTTCTCTCTATTTCTCTCTTTTCGTTTATTTCTCTCTATTTCTCTCTCTCTATCTCTTTTCTTTTATTTCTCTCTATTTCTTTCTCTTAGCTTGTTTCTCTCAATTTATCTCTTTTCTTTTGTTTCTCTCTATTTCTCTCTCTTAGCTTGTATATCTCTATTTCTCTCTTTTTGTTTGTTTGTCTCTATTTCTCTCTTTTCGTTTGTTTCTCTCCATTTATCTCTTTTTGTTTGTTTCTCTCTATTTCTCTCTCTTAGCTTGTTTCTCTCTATTTCTCTCTCTTAGCTTGTTTCTCTCTTTTTGTTTGTTTGTCTCTATTTCTCTCTATTCGTTTATTTCTCTCTATTTCTCTCTATTCGTTTGTTTCTCTCTATTTCTCTCTATTCGTTTGTTTCTCTCTATTTCTTTCTTTTCATCTGTTTCTCTTTATTTCTCTCTTTTCATCTGTTTATCTTTATTTCTCTCTTTTCATCTGTTTATCTTTATTTTTCTCTTTTCATCTGAATCTTTCTATTTCTCTCTTTTCATTTATTCTCTCTATTGCCCTTTGTGTCTCTCTGTTTTCATTTGTGTTTCTCTATTTCTCCTTGTCTCTGTATTTCTCTATTTCTCCCGATTTTTCTCTGTTTCTCTCAATGTCTCCTTTTTCCCCTGTTTCTCTCATCGCCTCTGATTCCATAAATTTTGATGTGTCATACATACAATGCGTTTTAGATTTAACAATGAATCCTTTACAATTTACAATCTCGACATTTCTGTCTATTCCTCCCTTTACCTCTATTTTCCCCTATATTTACTCTCCCCCAGAAAGCGAAGAGTAGAGGAATTGTATTTTATTGAACGGTAATATGGACATTATGTGTTTATGTACATATGCATATGATATTACATTCATTAGTATGAAGAATATGCCAGATATTTATATTTACCTTTCATACTCTTATTATTAACAAGTTTTTAAAAGTGGCACTAGGGCAAGTGGATGAGTTTTTTTTTTCAACATTTATATCCTGTTTTTTATAAAGTCGCTCATCCCAGTCGTGAGTAATTGATTATCATAATCACAATATAATAATAAAATAAAAAACGTTTTACTGGGGGTGTGCATACCATTTCCATGTCATATGCATACATGATAGGCGTACCTATGTGGGTAGGAATATAACGATAAAAAAAAAAGAAGGAGAATGAATTTTGATGGATTGAAGGATGACTGACTCAGGTTTTTTTTTTCTTCGAAGCTCGAAACCTTTGAATTATTTAACATCTCATTGTTATTGTTGGAGGGAAATAAACTAGATTGTTGGATGAGTCCGTTTTCTGATCCTGTCGATTTACATGTACAGGGTGGGGCAGATTTGCCGTACTTTTATTTTATTCTTAGCTCCGGTTGAGCCAGAAATTTTGTAAAAAATACGAATTATATTGGATGTATTTATTTTTTTCATGTGCCACCCTTCGTTGACGTGGATGTTCTTTAATGTGGTCGGGTGCTTTTGGTCATTTCTTCTCTTCTCCAAATCTGTTTTTGGAATCTTATTCAACACATTGCAGGTAAGTCGAAATATTCGTAGATTTCCAGCAATTTTCGTCATAAACGATACATATTTCATGCCATTTTTTTTTTAAATTTCGCCGTTTAAAATTGCATTTATCCACGCGTAAATTGAATCTCATGAATCTCTCTCATCTCAGTGCATCGTTAGCATTATAATTGGGGTAAAAAAAACATAATTGCGCAAAGATAATTAAAGCCAGGTAAAACCACGATCCACCCTGTACAGGGTGAATATGGCACAATTACGTACATATATATGTATAAGCACATTAAGTACACAAAATAAGTACATTAAATATGGACATATCTTAATATACGCCATCACATCTTAAAGATGGGGTATTTGGAGCAGGAGAGACAAAATGACTAGAAGAGATATGTGGATCAAAGGAGGTAAGGGTACAATAAAAATTGGGCTTGTAAAACCGACTGGTCCTAGTCCCAACTGACAAGATTGTTGATGGGAGCTGTTGATACTAATAAAATCGACGAGTCTCTCTCCATCTCACCATTCAAGCATATTGTCGTTGTAATAATAAAGGGTTCATTATTGAGGAATTACCAGCGTCATTGTTATGGAAGGTACAACCTTTTACTATGGAAGATGATTCTTGTCGATGGTCTCCCTTTTCCCCGCTACCAAATGACTTTTAATAAAGTATTATGTATTGTGTATGTATTATCATGCTTTTTAAAGCCATTGGAGGCTACTGGGACGGAATTTGGGTTGGGCCATTTGGGCTGGTCTCCATTTCTCTGGTTTCTCTCTCCGTTCCTCTTATTTTTTGCTGTCTCTCTCCCTCGCTTTTTCTTTCCCTTTTTCTTTGTGGTTTTTATTTTCTCTTTTTATCCCTCTTTTGCTCTTATTTATCCCTCTTTTGCTCTTATGTATCCCACTTTTGCTCTAATTTATTTCCCTCTTTTGCTCTTATTTATCCCTCTTTTGCTCTTATTTATCTCTCTTTTGCTCTTATTTATCTCTCTTTTGCTCTTATTTTGTCTCTCTTCCTTCTTTTTTCTCTTTCTCTTTCGTGTCTATTTTCTCTGTCTCTTTCACTGTTTATTCTCGCTCTCATTCATTCTTGCTTTCTCCCTCTATTTCTCTCTCGTTTTTGCTGTTTCTCTCTTCTTTTTTCGCTTTTTTCTTTCTCCATTTTTGCTCTTTCTTTAGTGCTCGTCGTCTCTTTAATTTTTCCTCTCTCTCCCTTTTTTGATCTTACCCCTGTCTCTCTCTCTCTTGCTCCTTTTTTCGCTTTCTTCCTGTTTTTCTTTCTCTCTTTCTGTCTCTCTTTTTCTTGCTCGCTTACGCTCTTTCTCTGTCTCTCTATTTCTTGCTCGCTCTTTCTCTGTCTCTCTCTCGCTGTCTCTCTATTTCTTGCTCGCTCTCTCTCTCTGACTCTCCTTCTCTCTCTCTTTTGCTCCCTTTTCGCCCTTTCTGTTTCTCTCTTTCGTCCTTTTCGAAGTTTCTCATTTCTTACTGTCTCGCCCTTGTCTCTTCGTGCAGCTTCACGCAGCTCCTGTGGAATACGTAATTTCTTGAGGCCCCACCGTGTCCTACTGTTCTCTCTCTCTCTCCCTTTTGAAAAGTGGATTAGGCAATTGTCATGCACTCGTTGCTGTCCGCCAACACGCCATACTATTTTTTTTTTTTTGAATAATAATGAATTTAATTCTACCATCCCATAAAAATGACCTCTAATTTGATTCAATTTTTTTCTGTGGGTTATTACGCTCCGCATTTAAAGGATAATAAAATCTTGTTCCGATCCATATTATGAATCGATTGTCAAAGGACGTCTCATTCCCTGCACAACAATGGACAATGAGAGGCATCCCGCAGGACTGTTCCTATAGGCGATTTAGGGAGGGTCTAAAAGCCTTGTGTATACATATTTATACACACATATATGTACATATGGACTCATGTACCTGGAGTGGCCGGAGAATGTCAAAGGGAAATAAAATTGTACCACTCACAATGAAATAACTCATGTGGAGGAATTGAATTCGATTCTGAGCTTTTATCATGAGTGGAAAAAAATTATTCAATATGAAATTGTGAACACCAACATGTGTGTTATCACATGGAAAACTTTATGACGTGTAGGGAAAAAAAATATAACGGGGGAAAAAAATGGAGGAGAGTGAGAAAAAAGGGCATTGGAGGAGAAATGGAGAGAAAAAACGAATGCAAATGTCATGTAAGAGAAAGCATGCATACACAAGTGCTTGAAAGGTATTTTGAACGGCGGGAAATTCCATTGGTTTGCACGGGATTTATTGTCAAAAAAAAAAATATATATATTCTTCTCCGACTGTTGAGATGGACGCCTTGTGGAGTTCCATTTGATTGCTTCCGTTTTTCCAATGTCATGTCTCGTTTACTAGCTTCGAGTGCCTCTTTCTTTTTTTCTCTCTTGTTTTCTTTCCCCCTCACTTTTTCCTCTCTTTCCCCCCTCTTCACATTTATTTTCTGTACTGGTAATGTATATATTATTGTAACCAAGACTCTCGTCATTGAAGCGGGGAAATCCTGTGAATATTGTGAGTATATACCCTTTACAATGTTCAACAATGAGGAAATCCATGTACCAAGAGGCAATTCGTACCTTTTCCGTATGAGAAAATAATATATTGAAATCGTTTTTTTTTTTTTGGTTGGGGACAAATACTTGACGAGGAGAAGAGGAAAAGTGTGTCCTCATGTTATTTATGTATGAATGAACTTGGATAAAAAAAATGTTTTTTTACGCTCTTGTGGAGAGATTGAGTGAATAATGGGGCAAAGTGTCTCTCTCTCCCTATTTCTCTCTCTCTCTCTCTCTCTCTCTCTCTCGGCCTCTCTCTCTCTCTTCCTCCCTAAGCTCCGGATTCCATATTTCTATTTGTGACAGTTCCCATCTTTCCAATATGATTTTGTGGAGGCATGTAATGCATGCCCAGTGGACCTTCGCCCAGTTTTTATAGTAACATTTACAATGTATATAATTCCTTCATTCTTATGTTTTTTGAAGATGCGGTCATGTGTGAAATGATCGAGGGTATTTATTACCGAGGGATAATTTGCTTGCTGGGAATTTTTGGTGATATGAGTCCCATTTTGAAATGGATTATAATGGACGGAATGGAAGAAATCAAATATGATAGCTGGAGCTGGAAGGGAATAGAGTGATAGACAGGGAAAGTGAGAGACAGGCGGGCCAAGCGCGAAAAAGGAAGAGAAAATACGGATGGAGAAAGTTAAAAGCAATTGCAAAAAGGAAGGATAGCGAAATGTAGAAGGGGACAATTGGAGAGAAAGCAGGCAATCGGAGAGAGAGGAAAAAAGAGAAAATTCGGCAGACACAATTTTAGGGATAAGAAAACAGTAACGAGAAAAATTATATAGAGAAAAAAAAGATGGAGGGAGAAAGAGAAAATCGGAAATAATAAAATTATGGTGAAAGTAAAGAAAATTGTGGAGAAAGGAAAAGAAACTCACGGAATAAGCAGAAAGGAGAAGAAAATCATAGAGAAAATCGAAGAGAAAGAAAAGAAACTCACGGAATAAGCAGAAAGGAGAAGAAAATCATAGAGAAAATCGAAGAGAAAGAAAAGAAACTTACGGAATAAGCAGAAAGGAGAAGAAAATCATAGAGAAAATCGAAGAGAAAGAAAAACAAAAACACAGATAAAATTAGAGAGGACGAAAAAGAAAATCAGAGAAAATGAGAGAGAACGCAAAAGAAAATCACAGAAAAAGTAAGAGAGAACGAAAAGGAAAATGACAGAGAAAGTGAGAGAGAACGAAAAGGAAAATGACAGAGAAAGTGAGAGAGAACGAAAAGGAAAATGACAGAGAAAATTCGAGAGAACGAAAAAAAAATTCTGGAGAAAAACAGAAGAATATTTAGCGAAAGAATAAGAATTTTTTGGAGGAAAACAGAGGAATATTAAGAGAAAGAATAAGAACCTTTTGGAGGAAAGCAAAGGAATATTAAGAGAAAGAAAAAGAAAATTCTGGATAAAAACAGAAAGAAAGGAAACTAGAATTACAGATAAAATTCGAGAGAAAAAGAAAATCCGAGAAAAGAAACAAAAATTCGCGGAGAAGAGTCCGAAAGGGCATTAGAGAGAGAATGAGTGAGAATTCGAGAGAGAAAATACAGAACATTATCCAGATATTTCAGAGAAAGGGAGAATTGTAGGAAAGGTTACAGAGAAAAAAGAAAGACAGAGCTATGGCAAGAGACTAATGGAGAATCCAGATTCGCTCTGAAATTCCTTTGTATCGAACCAAAAAAAAAAAAAAACCAGGAAACGAAATTTGTAACAAGAATTCATCGTAGCATTACTTCCCATTTGATAGAGAAAGAGAGCTGGAGAAAGATAGAGAGGGAGAATGGAGCGAAGAATGAGAGTAAAAGTTGTAGCCTGGAGTTATTTAACTTTGGCAAATTTGAATCCTCATGGAATTAATCAGGGCTTTTCCTCTCCCATGAATTACAATGGTCCCCTGTACCGCATTAGGTGAAGTACATACGCGCATATATGCACCAGCACAAATAACGATAATAAAGGCCGGAGTGAGGGTATCTGGTAACATATTGTAACCACGTGGGGATGGAGAGAATCAGGAGTGGTAAATAATGAGAAAAATTATGGGCATCACCAGCACAATGGCCGGGGTGTAACTTGACTGTATGGTGGAAGCGAAGAGGGGAGGGGAATGACATCAGTTCCTTTTTAATGGGATTCCCTCCCTCCCCTCTTTCACTCTCACTCTCTGAACAGACTTTTACTAATTCTTTTCATATGCACCCAAAAAGGTTTTTTTTTTTTGGATTAGAGATAGAGAAGGAGAAGGATAACATTTCTCTAGAAGTCTCCAGTAAAAGGTCTTGCCATTGTTTTCTTTCTATGGGCAATGGGATCGACATCCACCAATTTTTTCTCGTTCGTTCTTCGCTCTCTTTTTTCTTTCTCTCTCTGTAAGTATTTCTAATTCTTTTTCATTTCCATTTCTCTCTTTTGTTCTTCCTTTTTCGTCTCATTATTTTTATCTCAGACGATTTTTAATTTCTTTCTTTTTTTTATGTACTTTCTCTCTCTTCTCGCTCTCTTCTCCCTTTCTCTTCTTTTCTCTCTCTGTTTTGATTTTTCTATCTCTGCTCTGATTTTTCTATCTCTGCTTTGTCTTTCTTTGCTCTTCTTTTTCTCTCTGTGCTCTTCTTTTCTGTTACTCTCACTCACCCCTAAATTTCCTGCCTCGTCCCTTCTTTCGGGTTTCATCTTTCTCTCTTCCTTTTTCGTCGCTTTTATTTATTTTTTATCTCGTCTCGATCCCGTTTATCTCATGATATTTCTTTCTTTTCTTTTATTTCACTGATTTTCTTCGCCTGTCTCGCTTTACATTATATTTTGTTTTGCTATTTTTCGATGATTGAATTTCTGGTTCTGCTCGGTTCCCTTTTTTAACTCCTTATTTCTGTCCTTTTTTTGTCCTGATGATTTTGATTATTTCTATCCTTTTTTTCCTGCTTGTTTCTAATGTCTGTCCTGTCTCTTTCTTCGCTTTTTTAATATTTCTATCCGTTTATTTTTCTGCCTTTTTCTTGCTGCTGTTCTTTTCTCTTTCTTCACTTTTATTCATTTATTTCTATCCTTTTCTTTTCCGTCCTTTTTCTTATTTCTGTCCTTTTTCTTATATGTTTTTCTCCTATTTCTTCCTATCTCTTTCTTCTCATTTTTCTGTCTTTCTCTTTCCTTTTTTCTTCTTTGGTCTTCTGGTTTCTCCGTGGTCCTTGTTTTCATCTTCCATTTCCCCTTGTTTTGACTTTGTCTGGCGCCCTCTCCGTCTCCTCTGTTTCGCCCTGATTTTCCTTCCTCCTTTTTTCGCTCTCTACATCTCTCTCTTTCTCCCTCGACCCTGGACATCCCCCTCCTCCTGAACGTTACATTGTAGTCATCCCCAACAGCATATGTACCTTGTCACTATTTTTATTACACCCTTGTGAGCCCAGAAGACATAGGAAGGAGGAAAGTTTTTCCTCTCCTGGCACCTTCCACACAATGACCAGCTGTTTTTGTTGTTATTGTTCCCTCCGTCCACGTGGAGATTGGAGTAAGGCGAGTTCTGGGTGAAAAGCAAATGTGGGAAGTATCTTTACTTATTAAATCCTCATACAACCTATACTAAAATATTTACCTCCTATGTACATATGTATGTACAACCCATAAATAAAAAGCAATCCCTTCGCACGCTATGCAACTAATAGGAGGAAGTGTCTCTCTACTCGCTCTTGTGGTATTTTTATGACGTGAAGGAAGAAGAGAGAACAATGAAGAGTCTCTCTCTCTCTTTCTCTCTGGCAATCCAAATGAATGTGACTCTCTCGCTTTGTTGGGCTATAGGAGAATTCAGGACTTACAATACACATCATATATTTGACTTGGGCATTGTGCTAATACTTTTTGGTGGTGTATTTCAATGAGCTGTGACAGGTTGTGAATGGGAAATAAAAATGGGAAGAAGTTGCTGGGGATGATGATGATGATGTGCTTTGAAAGAGGAAGATCAGGTGTCTGTTCATTCCGTATGTGTTATTAATGTGCCGTCAGAATCCACGCTTTCCCAAACCATTAATTAATGTCTCTCTTTCTCTCTCTCTTTCTTTCTCTCTCTTCCTTTCTCTTTTCCTCTCTCTCTTCTCTATTTTTTCTCTCTCTTTCTCTTGTTTTTCATCTCTTTTTTCTCTCCCTTTCTCTCATTTCTCATCTCTTTCTCTCTCTCCCTTTTTCCATGTATTTAAAAGGCAAAAGCGCGTCTCATGATGATCCTCATCAAACGATCTTCCACGTGAGAGGAAACACATCTTTCCGTATGTGTGAATTCACTTTAACTTCTTTTAACTAAAGTTACTCAACCTCTCTTGAAGCGTGCAGGGCTTTAAAGAATTAAATGGATTTATTTTCTTGAAAAAATGTAAAACTACTCATCTTCATTTTTTTTTTTAAAGATTCACTTTTGTATGAAAAAATGTCCATTATGTATTTAATACGTAATTACTACCACTCACGCTGTAGAGATTTGCATTTCCTTTTTTATCTTTCAAGGAATAAATGCAGAATCTAGTTTGGAGATAGAAAAAAAAATATCGCGTGAGTAAATTCACTTTTACTGGTTTTTTGGGGGGATTTTTTTTTATCTTGTTTTATGTTTTTTGTATGAATTTTTTTGGGTGATTTTCTCTTGTGTAAATTGATGAAATTGTTTGCATTCACTGCACTTTCGTGTGCATTTGGCCAAGGATGTAATTCCCCATTTTGTACATGTTTGAGCATTCGCCTGGTTTGCTTAGTGGAATTTTTATGTATTAAATTGGCTTTTCTAAATTCTTTGACAAACTTGAATAAGCCAATTCAGACTTTTCCTTTTTATTTTTGTTAACGCGATTTTTCAATTGAAAATTTTGTTTCTATTTTGAAATTATGATTTTTTTTTGAATTTTGCATTTTGCTCCTATTTTGCCTGGATTTATTTGCTATGGAATTTGAGCCCAACTTTCAATATTAAATTCATGCTTTCTATTGTATTTATTTTTTAATTGTAAATTTTTACAATTTTTGTCTAATGATTTTTAACATTTTTTAATTGTTTAATTGTGTTTTTCTTTAAAATCATTTTTCTAATTGTTTTGTAACTTTCGTGCGTTTGCCACATATTTTTTGCCCTCCTTTCTAAATTATTTTTGCGTAGTATTTCCTCATGAAAAAAAATTGTTTTTATTTCTAAATAATTCCCATCAATTCCTTTTAAATATCATGGCACATCTAACCATTTATGGACATCCCTAAGTACTAATTCATTCCGTCTGTAGTAAAAATGTATTAATTGCATTTAATGATTGTATTTGTCATTTCATTCCACGTGAGCTGAATGAGCTTCTTTTCCTGCATTATGCAATATGTTTTTCATTACATCCGGAGTTCCATCAGTATATACATACATGCATGCCGAAACATAAATGCTGGCGCAATGATAGGAAGGCAGATTCTTAAAATTTCTAATTCTTTCTGCAGATGAAAAGATTTCAAAGGAGTAAATAGTAATCAAGAGATCACAGAGATTAACATTATGCATGATCGTGTTTGTGTGCGATAATAATATTTTCTCTATGAAATGTATGCATATTCACGTACATACATGCAGAGTATAGGAGAATACACCAAGCCTTTTCCTCGTTCATTTCCCTTTTGCATGACTGAAGATGATATGTAAGGGAAGGAAAATTTCTATCTCGTGTGATTTTGCTGTTGACCAGCTAATGATAATGATTGGGATGAATCCCACCGATCATTAAGGAGACGAAAGAAGGGAGAGAGAGAGAGAGCGAGAGTCAAAAGGTGCTTTTAATAATCGTGTTGAGTAGATGCTCATGAAGATAATAATGGTGATTTTCATCCTCAGTTGTCTCCCAATGATCTCTCCCTTTAACCTGCTCTCTCTCTGTCTCTCTCTCTCTCTCTCTCTCGCTCCTTTTCTTCTGACCTCTCTCTCCTCTCTCTCTTTCTCCTTTTCTTCTGATTTCTCTCTCTCCTGCTCCTTTTCTTCTGATTTCTCTCTCTCCTGCTCCTTTTCTTCTGATTTCTCTCTCTCCTGCTCCTTTTCTTCTGATTTCTCTCTCTCCTGCTCCTTTTCTTCTGA
>JAQGBT010005200.1:0-14809 GCA_034698585.1 Disparrhopalites patrizii
CTCTCTCTTTCTCTCTCTTTCTCTTTCTCTCTCTCTTTCTCTCTCTTTCTCTCTCTTTCTATCTCTCTTTCTCTCTCTCTCTCCATCGTATTCCCACTTGCCTCCTTTGCACTCCATAAAAACGGTAGTCACTTATTCATTTCGCACGCACTTTCCTCCTTCCCACTATTTGCATTAGTATACTCCACCTTTAAACAGCATTATAATTGGCCGAAGGGTGTGCGAAAAAAAAAAGTAGATAAGAAATAACAAAAATTAATTTGTAAATGCTAAAAAAAATGAATCTCCTTCGTCATTTAATGATCCTGCCATGATTAAGGGCTCTAAAGTACACAACGTCACCCCCAGTTGGAAGTGGGAGGTGGAGGGATAGGAGATAAAAAGGGAAATGATACGTGCTAATAAAATCTATGCTGATGAAAACATAATTTGCAATCAGGAACTTCCTTTGACAGCGTCAGCTCTTGTTTCCTGCGGAATTTTATTTTCGGAGCCACCACCCATCCCCCCCACCCACTATTTCATGTCCTTATGAACTGACGGAGTGGTGGTGGTACTGGGTGATAAATGTTTTTTTTAAGAAGAATAAAAAAAAGGAAAAAAAAAAGAAGAAAGGGCAAAGGAAAGGAAGGGAGAAAAAAACATCTTTGTGGTACAAACAGTGGATGTTTGGGGGTCTTGCCCATATGGGAAAAGGAATACGTGATGTTTCCTTGTTGGATAAAACTGGACCGGAAAGAATAGGGAAAAAAACCGGGAGACTTTATTTTCCTTGGGATATAAATCATATGGTTAAGAATATGTATGTAGGGGGAGGAGGCCAAAGGAGAAAAAATATGTGGAGAGTCACAGAGAAAGAGAGAGTCAGAGGGAGAGAGAGAGAGAGAGAAGTACGTAGAGAAAGAAGTTGGAATAAAATATTTGGCATAACGGAGGAAGTTTGTACAAGGAAAAAGACATTGAAATCTTGAGTAGTTGTAGTAGTAGTAGGAGTGAAAGAGAGAGAGAGAGAGAGAGAGAGTTGTGGAGATGTTATTATTGTGACGGAGTGTGGTCACTGGGAGTGTTGCTTATCGTGTTTCGGCTAGGACTCGGGCGTCCGATTCCCTTTTGAGCTTCCTTCCTTAGCGGATATATGGCTCACCGTTATCCAGTTCCGGGCCGTATCCGTTCTCTAATACCCGGCTGTCGGGTGAGAGAAAGAAAATCTGCGGTGGTAGAGGAAGGAGGGTTTGGCGAGCACTTTCCCGGGTTCCATTGGTCTTTCCGGTACTCTTGACACTCCCAGCCCCTCTTTTCACTGGAGTTCCCGCATCGATCGTCGGAAAAATCCTACCAAACACCAACCTCCCTCTCTCCCTCTCTCTCTCCCTCTCCCTCTCTCTCTCTCTCTGCCTACCTTCAACGCTTCACCAGCTCCTCTCTTACTCCCTCCTCACACAAAACTTAGCACTTAGCCCTTTTCCCCTTGTTACATCAACGTGTATACATATGCATGTACATGTACCGTACACATCTCCTCTCTCACATCCATTTCAATGCATGGACTAGAAGATTTTTCACACACTCTCTTTCTCTCTCTCTGGCCCTCTCTCTCCCTTTTTTCCCCTTTCCTTTTCCTCTTTCCCTCTTTTCCCACTCTATCTCTCCCTTTTCTCTCTCCACTCCTCCCTTTCTCCCCTTTTTTGTCTCCCACGTTCTGCCCCTTTAGAAGAGGATGTGAGGGAAATCTCTCCCACTCGCCAGTGACTGGCTCCTCAACACATGGCTATGGGACTTGTGTTAGGCTGTGCATATACAGACATAAATAGGAGGATTGGATGAATGCTGCAGTGTTTTACTTCAGTCCTTGTCTACCATGCATATGTGACGGACATAAAGTAATGGTAGAGCTCTGTGCCTCGGTTTTTTTTCCCTTCTTCGTCGTCTTCTTCTCTTCTTTCGTTGAACTGGTGCGTGGTAGGAGCAAGTGGTGTCGTATTATAAATGGTGGTGAGCGTATATATATATACATGTGTATATCTATAAAGAACACACACACACGTTGTGATAGGGAGAAAAAGAGGGGGGGAGAGAAAGACTAAGAAGAAACTCCCAACTTGCGTGTGAAATCGGCTTGCCCGTTTCCTATATTTTGCCCTCTGCCTCCTCTCTCTGCTCCACATATTCCCCAATTTGCTTCAACTCTGGCATTCCACTTCACCTATTGACGCCGGCGCTACCGCCAATTTCTGCTTTTCACACCGTCCTTTCTTTGTTTCCCATAGATTTCTGAGGCGGCCCCATTTTTTCTCCTCTCGTCTGTTTTCCCCTTTCTTTCTCTCGCCTTTCTCTCTTTCTGTCTCTCTATCCCTTTCAGTCTCTCCTCTCCTATTTCCCTTTCTCTTTCCCTCTCTCTCTCCCTCCCTCTCTCTCTCTCTCCTAGACTCTCTTTCCCTCCCCGCTTTACAAGTTGACGAAACTTATATGAAACCTGAGAGTTGTCTTGACAAATCTTTCAGTCCTCCGTCATTCCACTTCCTCTTCTACTTGTGAATTTTTTTGTGTATACAAATATTCATGTCACCCAAGACTCCCTCACTTGTTCATTCCGTCACAATCATACACATTGTGTTTCATCCTTGTCTGTCCTTCTCAACGCTCTTGTCTCTGATTAGGAATTAATCACGGTGTTTTTTTTTTTAAAAAAAAGAAGACGTCAGCACTAATTGATACTAGATCTACAAAAAATTTGGTGTCAGTTTTCCTGTGACATTCCTTTGTCTTGGTTGTGACAAAATGAATACTTTCCTCTTTTCAAATCAGACCTGATTTGTGATAGTGTGTGGGTGGTTTTTTCAAGTATTTTTTTTTGTGGTTGTGTTGGACATTTGAAAAAAAAAGTGTAATTACTTCTGAATTCTCACACGTGCTCTGTCACCTTTGGACTTTTCTAACGTATCCAACGTAGGATTGCAACGACCCTACGCGTTGTTGCTGGAGTTTTTCATTGTATTAATACAATCGGTTATTATCCGCATCATCATCATCATGTTAGACATCAAAACGTCAACGGAATATTTCGCCAGAACTGGTTCTCTTACCAATTTTTCCATGTTATTGGCAGGTAATAAAAAAAATCGTATTTATAGTATCTCCTTTTAGGACTCCTCTGGAACGATTTAATAGGGCTAATGTGTATAGAGAAGGGTGATAATTGCATTGGATGGTAAATTTTTTTTTTTTGCCTCTCCCATCATATTTTCCACCTGTTAATTTCCACCACGTCTCTCTTCGTCTACTCTCCTTTGTTGCTCTCCCCACTCAACCATGCACACATCAATCTCCGGAAGTATTAATAGGAGTTACAACCTCCATTAAAGATAGTCCATGAGCACATCTCCATTTTTTATTATTACCATACTTTCTTTTTTTTTTCCAGATCCAGCATATAAAAGTGCTTGGGGTGCTGCACATCCTTCTAGTCAAACACAAAGTAAGTATAACTATTTTTTTTTATTATCATTCTTACCTCCCAAGGCATATTGTTGGAACTATATGGTGTATAATAACTGTCTCCTGTCAGCATCATGTCCATTGACATTCCTGCACCGCTTGCCTTGTTTGTATTCCTTTCTACATAAATACATCATATTTGCTAAGTGTATGTATGCTATTATTTAGTATTGCATATAAAACCTTTGATGGAAGCACATTTGGACTTAGGTGAGTCAAAATAGAAGTTGCATCAATTCACGTAAAAACAAACTGAATAAAAAAACGCAGAGAATCTCCATGGAGGAGCATGAGAAGAAAGGAAAAAGGGCCAAGAGCATGTCTTGAATTGGACTTGAAACTCAGTTTTTTTTTTACTTCCGCCAAGTCAAAATAAGCATGGAAACATGCTTATGCTCAGTCGTGCATGACATCATGCAATATTTTGAGATGGGAAAGGAAAGATACTTTCTCCCCACGACTTGTGCACTTTCTTTCCCCATGGATTTAGATGGAGTTTTGTAAATGAACATTTCTTAGCGTCCAAAAAAAAAATCCTCTGTATCATCCATAGTCAAGTCTCCTCGCGATCTGCTCCAAATGTGTTCTAGAATGCGTTCACCATAATGAGAAGACGCATTTGTTTTACTGAGCAAAATTTCATACGGAATAGGTGGGCAAGGTACTTTTTTTCTCCGAGGAATTCCATGGAAAGGAGAAAAAACAAATGATTCTTCTTGGAAATGAAAGGAGCGCTGAAAGAATAGGGTCACGTTATAAGTACCCAAAAGTAAGTGTATCCCCACTCTGGATGTTTGTAACGTGGAAAAGACCCACACATTCCTCTCCTATTTGAGGGAAGCTGGGAGATGAGAAAGCGAAGGGGGTAAATGGTATAGAAATGAGAGAAAGGAGAGTAGTGTCTGTATGTTTTTAATGCGAGGGAAAACACATTGGATTTTGAAAGGGGGAAAGGTATACCAGTATACAAAGAGTAGTGTGAAAGGCGAGAAAAGGAACCAGAGCACATTTGATGGAAACAAGTTGATTACCGTTGGAGGACGTCGGCTGTTGAAATTTAATGAGGGAATCCGGGGAAAGAGGAAACGGTAGAAAAAGATTGCAGTTCTGTCAGTAAATCTATTTCCTGTCAGGAGATAGGCAGCAGAAATTCAATGTACAGGAGGTTCACGTACCCCCAAAAAAAACCCGCATCTACCATGTACATATGAGTTTCCAACCACCTCTAGTATTTATCATACATTATTGTGAGGGTGTGGACTCCTATTTACTACCACTAGTATCTCCAAGGACTCTTCCTAACACAATTCCTGCTACTACCTTTTATTTTCTCTCATTTCTATCTCTTCCTTCCTCTTCCCTTCTCATTTTCTCTCTCTTTCTTCCACATTTTCTCTCTTTTAATTTCTCATTTTCTCTCTCTTTTTCTTTTACATTTTCTCTCTTTTTCTTTCACATTTTCTCTCTTTTTCTTTCACATTTTCTCTCTTTTTCTTTCACATTTTCTCTCTTTTCCTTTCACATTTTCTCTCTTTTTCTTTCACATTTTCTCTCTTTTTCTTTCTCATTTTCTCTCATATCTTCCTCCTTTGCTCTCTCTCTTCCTTTCCCATTTTCTCTCTTTTTCTTTCTCATTTCTCCCTTTTGCCCTCAATCTGTTTCTTTCTCTCCTTTTCTTTATCATTTTGTCTCATTTTCTCTCATGTATTTCTCTTTCGCGCTCTCAATTTTTCACTTTATCCCTCATTTTTTCTCATGTATTTCTCTTTCGCTCTCAATTTCTCACTTTCTCTCTCATTTTCTCTCATTTTCTCCCATTTTCTCTCATGTATTTCTCTTTTGCTCTCAATTTCTCACTTTCTCTCTCGCCTTTTCTTTATCATTTTCTCTCGTTTTCTCTCATTTCTCCCTCTTTCGCTCTCACTTTCTCTCTTTCTCTGTATCATTTTCCCCCTTTTTCTTTCTCATTTTCACTCATTTCATTTCCGTCTCATTTATCTCCCACTAGTTTCATTTTCACTCTCTTTCCCTCTCATGTTCTCTCTCCTTCTTTCTCATTTCTCCCTTTCTCTCACCCATTTACCCTCTCTCTCCTTTCTCTTTCCGTTTCTACCACTCCACTTCCCTCGTACACTCTTCCCAAGAAATTGATTCCCAGTAGTGTATGGTTACTCCTTTATCTCCCATTCTCACTTGAGCCCCATGAACTGTCTTCTTCCCTACGCCTCACAAACCCACGGTCGTATTCAAGTCTGGAAAGATGAAGGAGTCACGTTTTTTGTCAAAAGAAATCTAATTTCGTTATATTTTTCGTCTTCACCAACACAAATACGAATGTTTTTTTTTCTTTGGAGGGCGGTGAAAGTTCATGATTTCTTTGTGAATGGTGTGAATGAATACAAATCCTGTATCACAGTCCGTATAGCTATATATGACGTTGAGAAAAATTGTGCATGTTCCTCCCCATTCAGGTCTTTACATAGGAGTTGAATGCATTCTTGTGGAGTGCATGGGGGGCATTGTTATACATGGGGAAGAGGACGGCGGCAGGGAAATGGTGAAATGAGAATGTCCCTTAAATAATAATGGTAATAGTAATAATGTGGCAGTTCGTAAATGAGCGGGAGAGTCTGAGGGAGGGAAAGAGAGAGAGAGAGAGGGAGGGGAAGAGGAGAGAGAGGAGGGAGAGGAAGCATGAGGAAGGAGCCGGATATGAAATGTATGAGGATGGTGTACTATGTATACGACTACAATGAAAGGCACAAAAGTGAGGGAGGATGGTGGAAGGTTTTGCGAATCTCTAATGAAATAACATTTCCTCGCATTTGCTGTTAACTTGAAAGTAGGGGTTGGTTTATTTCCTTCCGTGTGGTAGCTAACTTGATCCAGTAGAATTTATTGCCATTCCATTCATTTTCCCATTTCATTTTCCTCTCCCTCTGATTTTCTCTCCTTTCTTCTCTCCATTTCTCTCTTTCCTCTCTCTTTCTCAATTTCTCTCTTTTCTCCTCTCCATGTCTCATCTCTCACTTTTCAACTCTCTCTCTCTCTTTTGTCGTCCTTCTCTTCTCTATCTATCTCATTAACTCCATCTTCCAGTTACCCTCTCTTCATATTGTTTGTCTCTCCCTCTTCAGTTTTCCCTTTCTTCCCCCTGTATCTCCTTTTCTCCCTCCCGCCCAGTCTCGTCATCTCCCCGGATTGTCTCCCTTTCAAGTCCAATCTCCAGTCTTGCTGACATTCGACCTCCCCCATCGTCATAGTGAGCTTCTATGCCCCCAAAAAGGATGTTGGATCTCTCTACAAACAAAAAGTCAAAATGACTGCAATGTTGTAAATACTTGCATAAGTACATACATACATACATTGTGTAGGTAGTACAACGTACGTAAGGTTCGTGGTGCTTTAGATTGCGTAGGAAAGCCATATCTAGGAGGAAAATCTAATTACAAAACATGGGAGGAAACTCTAGTCTTGTTTGTGGATTTGAATGTGCCACACGCTCTAATCACGGGAGTGAAGGAGTTAATTTATTTGGGGTGGGGGGAGGGGGAATGTATTAGCCCATCCTGTTCACTTTTATACACCAACACAACTCCACAAGTTGCTGGCCATCGTCCATAAAATCTTTCCCCGGTGTGGTACATGTCCCCTTCACAAGGGGGGAAATCTGGATGTCCTCACCAGGTACTACTTCCTATCTTCCGCCATGAATCTCTCTTCATGTCCTTCAACTTTGGTAAGAGTAAACAAAGGTAGAGTTGGGGGAGATTTCTCTTTCCTTCCCACTCCTGTTCAGACAGATTTACTGGCGACACATGGGCGAAAAAGTGTACATATTCTCTCAAGTATTTTGCTATTGGAAAAAAAGTCTTTCCAGGAAAAAAGGGTTTATAGAGAGAAAAATTAGGAAAATTGGAGTGAGTGCGTGGGAGAGAAATCGACAAAGGAAGAGAGAGAAAGAGAGAGAGGACAAACAAAAAATAGGGAGAAGATGAAGAAATATCCAATATAGTAATTCGTCCAATATTCCACACGAAATGGTTGTTCACATAGCTACGCATTGAACAATAAATGCCACAGTAGTAACCCTCCAGGGCAAGTTCCAATATGTGTGCGTGTGTGTGTGTGAGTAGGAATCAAAAAAGTTATTAACTTCAGTAATGAAATAAACTTGTCATGAAGTTTGCAATCATCAAGTAATATTTAGAGTGGTGAATTTCCCCTCGGCTTCCCCTCACTTCCATATGGAATCGGAATACTATGAGTCAATGATTACGTTGTACCCACGCCTCGATCTGAGTCAAAAAGTCCGATGGTAAAACATCACCCCGTAAATCCTGTGCGGGATTGAAGGTCCCCCGATTTCCTGACTCTAACCCTCCAAAAGTCCCAGGATTGTTTTTATGTATTTTATTCCTTCATATAAAACTACAAGAGTCCTAACCCTTGGTGCTATTTATTTACTGATTAACACGTAATTGAATTCCTTTCTGTCATACTCAATTAGATTAGCAAAATCGTCTCCCTCCGTTCAGTTCCACGTACATGTACTTCACTTGGGTACATACTCCTAGGGTTAAATAACTGACAAAAGTACCCACACGGGAGTAGCTTTGGGATCAATGGGGAAAGGTGGAGTGGAATAGTTTTTTTTTAAACACTGCATTATTAGGTCCAATGATGTTTGGAATCAAAGGGTTGAGGGGGAGAATCTGTACAATAATGTGCTTGTTTACGCTCTTGCTTTTCACAAGTTTTTTTAAAAAATAATTACTCCTCCTCTCGTCACATGTCCCTTTAAAGGGTGTCAACAAACTGGGTGTGAATATGATACGCGAGAAGGAATAGAAAGAATCCTTCGCACTAGGAAATTGTACCCTTTCAAAGAGGAGAGAAGGAGGGACTTTTGTGTTTCGGAGAATGAGAGCAGACCCCGAACGAAGGGCTTTTTGTGAGTGGACCTGACTTTTTTTTCTGTCTCCACTAATGCAAAAAGGGAATCTTCAGAGGGAAATATTCATGTGTGAGATACTTTGACACATTTCTAATTGAAAACCTTGTGGTTAAAATCATAACCGAGTCAAGCTGTCATCCGTCCTGGGATGATGGTTACGCTTGAAAGATGGCTCAAACGTTGGACTTTTTGTCAAAAGGCTTCCCCGTCCTTTCCTCTCTTCTACTCTCATCTTGTTCTTTATCTCTCTTTGTCTCTTTCTCTCTCTCTCACTCTCTCTCTCCATGTCTTTTCCCCCTCTCTGGTTGTGACGGGCCTTTTAAAACTTTTTTTTTGTCAAAAAGCGTGTTACACCACAAGGTTTTTAGATGACACAAAACTCCATGACAATCCCTTGACTTTTTCCACGTAAATAACTTGTGGAGTGGAACAAAATTTGTGTGTGTGTGAATGTGGTTTTAGGCACAAAACCACAAATTAATTAAGTCTTTGTCTTTTTGTGGGGAAAGTCCATTCCGTGTGTGCTACATGATGTGTGCTCGGCCATGGGCGGATTTAATTTACAGGGCATCTCTTTGCTCCAATGGTTGAGATTAAACAGGAGGTGTTGTCTCCAGCTTTGATGGGATACAGACGGGATTTCATATATAAACTCAACCGCAGCAACACATTATTTTGTTTGTGGAGGCGGTTGCTAAAGGATTTGGGGAGGGGGATTTATATAAATAAGCTGGTGCTTGTTCCAAGGCGGAGCAGGGGAAGTGTCACTGAGATGAGCTGGAGAGAAAGAGAACGAGCAACAGGGAGAGGAACAACAAGTCGTCAAAATGAAGAATTTGTGATTCTCCTAAAGAGAAGACAAGGGAAAGAGAGAGAGAGATTGAAAGAGAAAAAGAGAGCGAGAACAAGAAAGAGAGAGACAGAGAGAGCGAGATGGGGGGAAAGAAAATGATTGTTTTAAAGGTTTTCCAAGGGAGTGAGTTGATTTAACAAAGTAAAATTGAACAAGACCTGGGTTTGTCTACGCTTATTTGTTGAACAGAGAGTGGGAAGGAGAGACAAGAAAGCTAGCGGCTACAATAATATTTGACTGTGACTTGCCTGGTTGAGTGCACATTTTCATCAGTGATCAAAGGCGGCTTCCCGCCCCTAGCGTTGAAACAATCCCCAACTTGATTTTGTCAGCCCGGCCCACTGCAATTGGGACCTATCCTCTCCTCCTCTTTCTCTCTCCTTTGCTCTTTTCTCTCTCTCTCTCTCACTCTCTCTCTCTCTCTCTTTCTCTCTCCCACTTTCACTTTACTACTACACTTCATCGTGTAAACATCCACACATCTACACAATCATGCACGCACCTACTTATGCATCTAAGGAAGGAATAGTAATGGTGGTTGTGGTGATGGTAGTTTCCCAAAGTAAAAGTTGAATTGACGAAAGTGAAGATAAGTTGACAAGTAAAAGGGCCCAAACCATCCAATCCTACTACAATACACATGGAATATGACGGGATGGCTCTAGCGAAGCGAAACTAAAAGAAAAAAGACAGAGAGAGAGAGAGAGAGAGAACTGAAAGCTAACTGCAAACTTGTGTTGTTCTCCGTATATTGCTCTTTGTGGTTGTCGGAAAAAGTAAAAAGCAAGCTACTACATACATTCAGAAGCATATTAAGGAAGATGAGATCCAATATATGCTCACGGTGTCTCGCTCTCTCTGGCTCTCTCGCTTTTTGAATATTTCTCTCTCCCAGTTTCCCACTGTTTTTCTCTCTCTTGCGCATTCTCTCTCTCGTCTTCCCATTATTTCTCTCTTTTCCTCTTCTCTGTCAATCTCTCTCGTTCCCTCTCCATCTAAAGCCGCAATTCCCGACACACTTCCGTACAAATCTTAGCCTTTACACACACTTGGAGGAATCTTGGTAAATCACATCCCTGTGACTAGACATATCCTTGGAAGTTATGGGGAGACATGTAAAGAACAAATGACGCTGGTATTTTTCCCCCTCTCTTTCTCTCTTAAATTCTGTGGGATTGCAGAAGAACAGGGAGAGAGGGAGAGAGAGAGAAAGGAGATGACAGACATGTAAAAAAGGCTGTAGGCAGTCTGAGTGTATTTGTGTGAGATTTGACTCCTCCGTGGCACCTCTCATCTCTTTGAGCTGAAAGCATTGCCATCATGAGCAGAGCAAATAATAAATGCTCTCATCATCGTCATCATCTCTCTCGTTCTGTCTTTTCTGTCGCTCTTTTTCTCCGAACAAAATTGCGTCATGCGAGGCTCATGCCGTCTTCTTGTTGTTGGATACCCTTTTCACTACATAGATACTATTAGGTACGTACCTATATATTTTATTATATACATACATATGTATGCTGATGTGTATGTCAAGGGATTATTTGCTGTCATCTGACGCACTTATTAAGGCAGGGAATGTAGTGCATGGGGCAGGATTTTGCTCACTTGTTTTTCCTGGACTGTATTGTACACCGTACAGAAATTGGCTTCTTTGTTGGGAATTTTTTAGGACACGTTCTGTGAATCGATGACAGCATTATGACGCTTAAATTGACACTCCTTGTCCCATGAATGACTGAACCTTTGAAAAAATCCATGATGATATGCATATCGTTTGAATTGGGACTATGCATACGTACGTGTGTGTAGCTACTTATTAGAGAAGGAGTTTTTGCTTCTGAGCAAAGTACAAAATATTTTTTATCGTCTTGCCTTTGACTGCAGTATCCTCCAGAGTTATTAATGGCATCCTATGTAACCTCTACCTGAAGACATTAATTTTGGTTGAGTGTCTACATTTTCCTGTCGCACGCACCCTTTTTTCCCTTAAGTTTTGCTTTCTTTCTTTCTTTCATTTTTTCTCTCTCTCCCTTCCTCCCACCCTATTATGCCCCTCTCCCTCCTTTCCTTCGATGACGCCACCTTTTTTCCGTGGTTATTTGTGCAAGTAAAAGAAAACATTAGCTATTGCTTCTTTTTTTCTTCCTTTTTTGCTTTAACAGTTCTTCAGAGAATGTTTGGTTTGTCTTTGAACTTTCGTTTTGTCAAATTTTGCAATTTTTTTTTCCTTTGCCAAGGAAGTGAAATATTCCCAATTTTATTTTGAGAACAATATTGTGAATACACATCTTTATTTAGTTCACCCAGCAAAAGACGTTGGCAATAGTTGCTTGACTGTTTTTGCCCTTTTTTCTTCTTCATCTCCTCCCACGTCTTTTGTGGCCAAAAATGAAAATAGAAAAAAAGCAAGACTTTAAGTTTCACGCGAACGGGAAGTTAAGGGGAAATTCACTCGGAACTTGTTAACTCCAGAATTCCCGCTTTCTCGCTACCCTTTTCCACAAGAATGGACAAGGATTTTTAGCTTTTACACTCCTTCCTCTATAACAACTCCCGACAGTGGGATGGGTAACGTGGGGGATAAAAGGATTTTTATATGACCAAGTCATATTACTATACATGCCAAACCCTGTAATGAACGAGTCCGTCCGAGAGAGAGAAAAAAACAGAGTGGGTTGGGTGAACACACACAGAGAGAAAGCAAGAGAGAGAGAGAGAGAAAATCAAGTCCAGATTATACTTTTTATATCCAGCAATTTTCTCACTAACTCTCGGAACCCCAGACAAAAGGTCCATTTTACGTGCAAGTACACACACACAGGCACAAAAGACAGAGGGAAAGATAAAAGGACTGTTTATTTAAGACTTGTAGTAGTTGTAGGACACCCAGAAAAAATTGGATGTGGATGATGGTATGACCATATATGTATAAAATATAGGAGGCTATGGTTGTAGACGGCCGGGGAAGGAAAAAAAAGAGGCAAAAGACGGATCAATTCAATAACCTAATTATCATCAGTAAAGGAAGGTCTTTTTTCCGTGTATGGGACCAGTCAATAGAGAGCCAAGGAACTCTAATTGGCTTCGATTGAAGTAGGGAAGGATGGGGAAATGGGTAAATTGACCTTTCAGGCTTGATAGCATCATTTTGACCGGTTACATGAACCATATCAGCAAACTGGTGGAAAAATCAACGAATTTACCTTTTCTATCTTCCTCTTTCTCTCTCTCTCTCTCTCTCTCTTTCCATCTCTTCCTACTTTCCACTTGAGGAACATCCCTTTTTCTCCTCTACTATACTATCTTCAATGCCCGGAGTCAACAATGTCAAAAAAATACACACAAAGAGTCTGAGACAAGGATGCTCAGATTTGTTAGGAGATATTGGACTTCTCAAAAGTGATTTGACCGCTTGTCATCCTCCGTCCACTTTTCAACTTTTTTTTATATGTCAAACAACTTTTCCAACGTAAAGACAACCGAATTCCATAAAATGGGAGCCTCCAGCGTCATTGATAGCAATGAAATTTAGGGGAAACCGAACAAGCACATACATGAAGACAGATATTAGAGGAGAGAAAATCGGAGAAGAAATCAGAGAAAGTTAATCCGCAACAAAGAGGCGGCAATTCAGAGAATAACTTATAGAGAAACAAAAATGACAAGTAATTAGAATGGGAGAGAAAGCAAGACTAAAGGCCTGAGAGAGAGAGAGAGAAAGTAAAATTGAGAGACTGAACACGAGACGTAGAGTGAGAAATAGATACAGACAGCGATTGGAAGACACGAAATGACTCAGGGAAAATGAAAGAGAGATCTTGAGACAAATAGGATAAGCAGAATAGAGATAGACAAAGCGAGAGTCAAAATACGAGATTTGGCCAATTTAACCGATTGTTTGGGTAATGGGTAGCAAATAATCCGAGTCTCGCACTTGCTTATTCATATCTTTGACACAAACATGGAATGATTCCTTCCTACAAGGTACTTTTTTCTCATTCATTCTATTCACCCTACGTGAAAAAAAATTCACATGTACATAAATAAATATATTCATATACATAAGTTTAATTCAAATGGAGTGTACCAACAGTTAATAAAAAAAAAAGTTTGTTGGTTCTTCCAAGTAGGCAAGCGTTATTTTTCTCCTGGTAGATACCCGTATGTATATATAGGGAATGTACGGGGAAAAGAAATAAAAAAAAAGGATGAAGGGTAAAGAATCCTCGTAATGGTGGAAAGTAGCTGTAAAGTGGTAAAATATAGTGAGGCAGAAAGCATACTTGGAGGAGAAGAATGGAGGGGGGGAGGGAAGGGAGAGAGGCGTGAAACTGTTTAAAATTCCAAGTGGGTAAAGCTGCATGAGGTGTGGGTAGGCGGAGAAGTTACATGATGCGTAACTCATGCTACTTGAGTGAGACTTTTAGCCCTTCTTATACACCATACACGCCTTCCAGATTACTCTTTTCCACCACCAAAGAAACTTTTCTTTTCCTCTCCCATGTTTTTCCCTCCCTCTCAGCCTCTCCTTCTTCTCTTTCCCCTGAAATGCATAGGGAATTTATGGTTGTGTAAAAAAAAAACGAGAGAGAGAGAGAGAGAGAAAGTGAGAAAGAATATTTTACTTTCCTCAAGAGTTTTTCCTTCCATATCACCAAAGTGAGAGTTTTAAAGACTTTTTTTTACCCAAAGTGGGAAGATAAGGACTTTGAATCTGTACCTTGTAAAAATAGATTTGACTTTTTTTATGTAACTCTCTCTCTCTATCTCCTCACATTGTTAGCTCAATGTTGGAAGGAGACGAAGATCTTCTTCCATTGAACTCTTTTTGTAGCCAACTGTTTCTAGTAGAACTACTACTATTGCCATTCTACGAGAGTGGTACAAGTTAAGTAAGTAAAAGACAGTTATATATTTTTTTGACATCTTCCTCCCTCCTCCTCCTCCGGTGCACTTTCCCCTCCTCCCTTTAGTAGTAGAAAATGGGAGGCGGCACGAGGCGGAAAGTAGGTAAAGTCAAAAGAGAGAGCGTGTAAGAGAGAGCGAGGGAGTTCTATAAATTGGAAAGGGAAAAAGGAAAGGCGACGAGAGCTTCTTCTCTTTCCACAAATTGGTCTCTCATCTGGTGACTTCCTCCATGTTTAGGTTGCTCAGTCAAGCGGACGGACGACAAGAGATTCCTTTCCTGACCGTCTCTTTTCATCCTGCCTCCTGCTCTCAGACTCCCAAGGAGAGAGAGAGAGAGAGAGAGAGAGAAAGCAAAATCCGACGGCATGAAAATCGACTATGAAATTCCGATTGATTGCACCCTCTTTTCCCGAATAAGTACCACGTAAAAGAGAGTTACTATCACTATCTTCAATCTCTCTCCCTTTCTCTCTTCTTCACCTCTCTATCACTCTCTCTCTCATTTATTCCTTCTTTCTCTCTCGCTTTCCTTTCTCATTCTTTCACTTTCTCTCGTTTTCCCCCGTTTTATCTCCCTTTCTCGCTCATTTTTCCTA
>JAQGBT010005201.1:0-14809 GCA_034698585.1 Disparrhopalites patrizii
AGAGCAAAAGAGAAAGCAAGAGAGAGCAAAAGAGAAAGCAAGACAGAGCAAAAGAGAAAGCAAGAGAGAGCAAAAGAGAAAGCAACACAGAGCAAAAGAGAAAGCAAGAGAGAGCAAAAGAGAAAGCAACACAGAGCAAAAGAGAAAGCAAGAGAGAGCAAAAGAGAAAGCAACACAGAGCAAAAGAGAAAGCGAGAGAGAGCAAAACAGAAAGCTAGGGAGACAAGGAAAAGTTTGTCTCCTTAAAACTAGTCCAAAGATGTCATTATGGTCGACGATATGTGATGATCTTCTTGATTAAGTTTCCAACCTACTCTCTCCTCCTCAACTTCCTCCTCATCCTTCAACTTTTTCTCCCTCCCGCTCTCCATAATAATGCATAATAGGCATAATAATAGTGATGATAATTTAATTCTGGAAAGAATTCCAACTCCTTGAAAACATTTGGAGCAGATAGTTAGATGTGTCGTAAATGTATTAAGACTAGATTCGCCCACGCAATCACATAGACTCTCTAATCAGTATTGAAATTTTATCAAATCAAAAAATGCAACTAAATCTCTCAACTAAATCCTTTTCCTAATCCCACAGTTCATTCCCGTGTATTTGGGAATCAGTTGAATACTTTGCGGAATAAATGGGAAGAATTAAGTAAGATCAATACGCCAATAATTTCCACTCCAAATGATTCTTTCTCATGTACAAAAAACGCATATATGTAGATTCTGCTGTCATTTCGATTATATGTGTCTTGAAAATGGAAATCATATCTGGATGTTATGTGCATACAAGAATGATTTCTGAAAGTATAAGGGAAAGGAATGAAGAAGGCAGAGCAAAAATGAAACTGACATCCGAGAATACTTGTGTTTGCTATTCCAGAATTTTCGATAAGATTAAAGAAGTATAGAGAAAGCAAGGGATTTGGTGAGTCTCAAATAGATTTGGAAACTTGATCTATGTACATCCCAGAGTCTTATGAATATCATTTGGGAACCTCGTGCATGCCCAACAAGGTTGGAAAGTGCTTTGTTATGGCTTACCTCCTTGTAACCAAGATCCCTGGCGAAGATATGGAGATACGTTTGAGAATAAAATCATGTCATTCTTAGCTTCCGCGAAGACTACATAGAACCTGCATTTGTGGGACGTTTTCCAGTGGTTATTGTACATTTTATTTTTGGCGATGTGTCGGAGGAAGTAGTAAACAAGCGGAGGACGACAAACACAATAAAAAGAAACGGCAATCCTTCCCATTTGTTAACAGGAAGGAGGTGGCTCTTCCCACCAAATTGTCATATTGTGGGGACTTTCTCCTTGTTTTCCTTTTCGGAGGACAGAGGAAATGAAATTTTTATTATATTCAACGGCAGACCGAGAGAGTTCAAGGAAGACGCAAAACTTTCCGTTTTCCTTCCCACTTTACCCCAAATCATTGGGGGAATAGCGAGAGGAAAAATTGGGGTAGAGGTAGACATAGAGAGAGAGAGAGAGAGAGAGAGAGAGAGGGAGGGAGACAAAAAAGAGATACATCTATAAGAAATGTTTTGGTCAACTCTCACAAATATTACCGCTTCCTAAAATGGCTGTTTATAAGTACATGTAGCGTCTTTGCCCATCTCGGGTCTTGCTCAATGTGCGTACAACAAGCAGGAGCGAGCGTTAGAAAAAGAAAGAAAGAGAAAAAGGGAGAGAAAGAGCGAGAGAGAAGAAGAAAAGGAAAAAAGAGAGAAAGAGATGAAGAACAAGAAAACAGAGAGAGAAGAAGAAAAGGGAAATAGAGAGAGAAGAACAAAAGGGATAGAGAGAGAGGAACAAAAGGTAAAGAGAGAGAGAGAAGAACAAAAAGTAAAGAGAGAGAGAGAAGAACAGAAAGAAAACAGAGAGAGAAGAACAAAAGGTAAAGAGAGAGAGAAGAACAAAAGGTAAAGAGAGAGAGAAGAACAAAAGGTAAAGAGAGAGAAGAACAAAAGGTAAAGAGAGAGAAGAACAAAAGGTAAAGAGAGAGAGAGAGAAGAACAAAAGGTAAAGAGAGAGAGAGAGAAGAACAAAAGGTAAAGAGAGAGAAGAACAAAAGGTAAAGAGAGAGAGAGAAGAACAAAAGGTAAAGAGAGAGAGAAGAAGAAAAGGGAAATAGAGAGAAGATGAGAGAGAAGAAGAAAAGGGAAAGAGAGAGAAGATGAGAGAGAAGAAGAAAAGGGAAAGAGAGAGAAGATGAGAGAGAAGAAAAGGAAAGAGAGAGACATAGAGACAGAGAAGAAGAAAAGGGAAAGAGAGAAAGAAGATGAGAGAGAAGAAGAAAAAGGAAAGAGAGAGAATGCGATGGGATAAAAGGGGGAAGAGATAATATTGCAGAAATATGGAAGCCAAATACCAGGGAAATGTTTTTGTATTTCTTTCTACAAACTGTATAAATCATGCAGGTTTTCCACTGTGGTACAAATAATGTTTTTTCCCCTCTTATAGAGCCTTATGAGTCCATTACATAATATCGAATACATACCGTTGGTTGTTATTCTTTCCATTCTTGTAAATTGACCCGACTGCACATTGTACTTCTAGTGGATGGTAGAAAGAGGGGAGAGAAAAGCTTTTACTTTGATTTTTTTGTCTTTGACTTTCACCGACTCAGCCCACACATATGTACATGGATCCCCGTGTAGGTATGGTGCCCATCAAGTGCATGTGGTGTATGGAAGGAATTGCTTGTGGAAAGCAACACCAGCATCAGTAACGGTTGTAGAAGCGTTGGATTTCAATAGACAAAAGGATAGCGAAGCCACAGCATGATTGTATTCCCTTGGTAGTATCTGTGTCCAAAGGAAGAGGGGTAAGATGTGACATTTTGGACTCGCTCTCTCCATTCGGGTTTTCTACTTTCTCCATATCTTCAAAAAGCATGGAAATTCACTTGAGCTAGTTTTCTTGTGTTGTCCTCCAAAAAAGTCCTTGTTTTCTTATTATCTCCCAAGTGCTGAATTTGTTTCTTGCGTGGCTAGAAAAAAGCATGAGCAAAACAAACATATCTCTTCCTCAACAGGAATATCCCGGAAAAATAATTCTAAAAAAATCTAGGCTTCTAATGTTTTATGGTCTTTCTCCTATGATGGTGGAATGTTTTTCCAAGCTCTTGTTATGCGGAAAATAGATGATATTTATGGAAGAAGCATACCGCATAAATAGGCGAGGAATGAAGGAATGTAAGCCTCCTGAACAAAAATTGCAGACATTTGTCATTGTCTAACGGTCTCATTTACTCTTTCCCGTCCCATCTCAATGTATCTCCTGGAATGCACGATAACAATTAATTTTCATTTCGTAAAGAATTATAAGTGGCTATCCTTTCTTTAGTCATTTTATTGGGGAAGCGGCATTTCCAGCAGATTTTTTTGCTGTGAAGGCAATTCAGAATATTACAACCTCAAATAATGTGGAGAGGTGACGACTGAAAACATTGTAGAGATCTAAATAAGTAAGAATATGCTAAAAATCGTATTTTTTACATGGAAATGAGTAAAAATGGAATCATCAAGCTCCATGAACACATCATGTACCACCAAGCCAAAGAATGTGAATTCAGATGTTTCTTTCCGCACATTCCCTCTCTATCCAAATATTAATGGAACCACTTTGGCTGGATGAACCCATCTCCACTTTGCTTTATTTAAGTTATTTAATCACCAGGGGATTTGCTAGTGAGGAGATACACTAACATGGAGAGAGACGTCGGGATGATTTTATTGTTTCAACTGCCAAAGTCAGGTAGTTCTGGAACATAAAATTGCCATGTGGAGTTAGATAAGGAGGAGGAGAGGCTGGGAGAAAGTCCTATTTTGGCCTCCTGCATGAGGTGACTGTGAGGAAGAAAGGCGACGGAAGGTACATCATAGGATCTAATCGGCCCACACTAAAGTGTCCTAATCTCTCTCCCTCTCTGACCTTGCTTAGTGTGCCGGAGAGTGGGAAATAATTTTGCCCCCACGTCATACGCACTCATCCATTTGATCATTTTAGGAGAGACTGTCCCATTTTGAAAATTATATTTCGTCTCCACACACACCAAACTCCACTTCACGTGCAACTCTACCGCTACGTGGTGCAACCACCACCAAAAATGGAAAAGAGAGAGAGAAGTGAGATGGAGGTAGAGACAGTCAGTGGGAGACGTAAACTGTGAAACGAAAATTGGAGGAATTACATTAAAAGGAAAAAATAAGAGTACTTTCATACCATTCTATTTTCTCCCCACTTCCCTCCCGGCTAAACGAGCACAGAATCTATGGGTATAGGGGGGGCGAAAACCCAGAGAAATGGGGACAAACTCTTTCTGAGAAGGCTTTTAACCGTAAATTTGAAATAATTGTTTGCTATTTTGACGCGATAGAGCATAAAGTGTGAGAGTGCATGAGAGCACAATCGAGACCAGAAACTAAATACAGGAAAGATTGGAAATCACAGGAGAAATAGGCAGAGGGACAGAGAAAGAAAGAGAAGGAGAGAAAGAGAAAAGGAGAGAAAGAAATAAAAGGAGAGAAACTGAAAAGGAAAGAAAGAGAAAAAAGGAGAGAAAGGGGCGAAACATGGAGAAAGTCACGGAGGGAAAGTCATAAATGAAAGAGAGGAATGTAGCTGGCAGAGGGAAGGACGAGAGAAAAACCCGATGCTTTCACCACCAAATTCACGTTCAAGAGTCCAACCACCACAAAGGGCCACTTTCCCCTCCTTTTCCCCTCCACCCACACGTACACATCCATGACAAGTGAGCCAAACGGAGGGAATGGAAATGCACCAAACACAGTTATTTCCCTTCCTTTACATTCATTGGGGCTGTACATACCTTTGCCACTCTTGTAAATGTAGCTTATAATTGCAACTGTCGGAAAGTACCAAAATGTTATGGGACAAGACCGTGAACATTAATTTGGTTCCAGTCATCCGGCAGAAAAACTCTTTTTTCCAAGTTTCAAGCACCATAAATGCACATGTACAATCTAGACATGATCATCAATACATGTGTACACGTACACTGTAGGCATGAGCATGAATAAATAAAACTAACTTTGAAAATGTAACGAATAAGAAAAAAAGAACGCTGACGTAGAAATCAAAGATTACTAAGCGAAAAATGCATGTGTCTTTATGAACACAAAATTGTATCAAATGAAAAACAATGTTTTACCATTGAATTTTGATTAACAATGAAGAACTACTACTACTACTATGATTCATATGTAGGTATGCAAATGCGTTGGCTGTTTACGCTTCGCTGCACTCTTTCCTCTCACAATGCACCTACAAATGATTTTAATTAAAATTAATATTATGAATTTTGTTATAAATTTTACTATGAATTTTACTATGAAATTTACTATGAAATTTACTATGAATTTTACTATGAAATTTACTATGAATTTTACTATGAATTTTACTATTAATTTTACTATGAAATTTACTATGAATTTTACTATGAATTTTACTATGAATTTTACTATGAAATTTACTATGAATTTTACTATGAATTTTACTATGAATTTTACTATGAATTTTACTATGAATTTTATGATGAATTTTATGATGAATTTTACTCTGAATCTTATTATGAATTTTGTTATAAATTTTACTATGAATTTTATTATGAATTTTGTTATGAATTTTGTCCTTATTATTAGTTTACTAATTATTTTACTAATTATTACTTTTATGACTAATTTATTAATTTTATCATTTATTCATTGTTAGTTTTACGACTAATTTATTATTAATTTTACGACTAATTTATTATTAATTTTACCATTAATTTATTATTAATTTTGTTATTAATTTTGTCATTAATTTATTATTAATTTCGTTATTAATTTATTATTAATTTCGTTATTAATTTTGTCATTAATTCACTATTAATTTTATTAATATCGGTAATATTACTTTAAATTGAAAAGCTAACGTCGTTTCTTAATAAAGGTACACCACTTTATCAAGTTGATATCCTACGAATATTTCTTAATTCTTTGTCAGTAGCTACACCTAAATAAAAAAGAGCTATAAAAAACAGAAAAGTACGACTCTCTTTTCTCCAGAAACTGTCTCATGTAAAAAGGCAATAACCGGTAGGTTACACAGGATGTGCATTCAGGGTATTGTGCAGGTGTGCAGCTTATGTACATTACATGGAGCCGCCATTAAATCTGGGTAAACTACCCAAAGAACTTGACTCCTTGTTCCACCTCCCACTTTGCTGCCATTCTTTCCTTGGCTGTGCTTAATGCGACAAAGGCTCAAGCCAGATTTTTTATTGCCTTATGCCAACATCTGGGGTGGCAGGTGGTTCATGGGCTTTAGATGTGAAAGGAACTTAGGTGCAAAAGTTACTGATAAATGAGGTTAGGCCTTGCTGTGCAAAAAATACACAAAAGGAGACTTAAGCTCCTTCGTCCATTGTTCACCTTCATGTGATTAGAATGATTAAGGGAGGAGACTTGCCGTTTTCCCCATTTTTTCTCTACCATCTTCCATTATGCCCTTGAGAAGAACTTGAGTGAATGTTTACATACTTTTGTTTCTATAGTATTTATGTATCTTCCGTCTAAAAGGGAGGGAGAGAGAGAGAAAGAAAGAAAGTGAATTGAATAAAGAAAATAGAGAATATTTCTGAACAAAAAATTAGCTCCAAGATATTCACACGGCCAATAGTGAGAGATGACTAGAAACTTCGTGTGTGCTCGTCTTTCTTTGTTCGAAAAAATTTCCAGCATCGCCCCGCATTTTTTTAAAGGTAGAAAAGAAAACAATCTTCTCCAATCACGATACGATCTCTTACACTAAAAAAAAACTTTGCTACAAGCCCCGAAAAAACTTCTTTGAAGGTCTTTTCTTGGCTTGGAGATAAATTCGCTATCCAAATATTCGGAGAGGTGCCACCTTCCATTATCATGGAAGCTCTCAGTGCGTTTGGTTTGTTTAAAAAGTAAAGTAGAGCCTGCAAGAGCTTTTGCTCATGGAATTTCCCAGCATATGTTTTTGTTTTTTTTCTTCGAAACTTCATTGATGAAGGATACGAGAAGTTCACGTGAATGTATGTGTATACGAATAAATTCTTTCCCCTTTCTTCCAGTTGTTTTCCATATTTTTTCTCCTTTCGTTCCAACTTTTTTTTTAATGTTTTCCCTTTTGTTTCTTAGGCCATTGTAGGAAAAATAGGGCCAGAATTAACTGGATGAACGAGTGATTTTCCGCGATTACCTTCTAGCATGTTCTCCCAGCTTTCAATCTCTCCGTGTATGGAAATTACTGGAGAATGCAAGGAAGTTATGGACTCGTTATTCTCCATAGGAGTCAAGTATAATTTCAACTCTTTCTTTTGCTCTCCCGCTATTTTTCTCCGTAAAACCTTCCTCTTCAACCGGAGAAAAACGGGTAAGAGTGTTTAAAAGCAAAACTTACATACTACAAATTCCCTCCTTACTTCCTGCTTTTCACTGTGTATGACAAGCTTTACTGCTCATGTAAGATTGGCTATTCAAATACTATGAGTATTAACAAATGTAATACGATTCGTTGTTCTTATACATTCCCTGGGCATTCTACGTAGAAGGGAATTAATTTCAATGGGTTCATTTCATACACACGTTTACTAGGGAATTGTACACTCCAGACATTTTTGTACTTGAGTATTTGGAGACCCAAATGAGAATCATTTATTGAAGAGAGCCAAAAATAGTCCCAAGTTATGTGGGAACCTACTATAGAATTCGATTAAAGAAAGCCTGTAAAAAAATGGGGAGACAGCAAGGGTTTTCAAAGGAATAAATCCGAAGCCCAAAAAGTGAAGAGACTGGATAATGAAGAAATGGATTAAAAGAGGTCAGGCATTCAGCTATTATACGAAGTAAAGGAGTGCCAGCAAAGTCTCGAAAATATAGAAATTAATACGGAGAATAAATAAGGAGAATATAATTATATACATGTGATACCGCACGTTTGAGTAGAGAGCTATATTCTAATTCATTCTAGTTTACCCGTAGATATAGGTATATTATGGTGTGTATTACCACCATTAAGGCAGAGATACGGAAAATGAGACCACAATTTATCAATGGCTGTATGAAGACAGCCCAGATTGGCTATTGAGCAGCTTCTGTCAAATTGCGTTTAATTATGGGGCTGTCGACAGCTAATTGAGTCAACAAATAAATTAGAGCGTACAAATGGCAAGCAAGCTGAGGAACTGTCAGAAGGGAACACCCAAGTGTTGGGAAAAAATCAGCAGAACAGCTCACACACAAAAGCGAGGCAAAGTAAACAAAAAAAAACCTCGATACAGGAAGTAATACAGACAGAGAGAGAGAACAAATCAAACAGAAACAATGAACGCGAGAGAGATAACAAACAAAAGACAAGCATAACGGGAGCAAATAAAAGAGTCAGCGAGAGAGAAATAGAAATCAGTGAGAGAAAATGTGATAGATGTGATAGAATATGTGATAGAAAATGTGATAGAATTAAAAAAATTAATACGGGGAAATAAGGGAAGGAAGAATCCAGAAAGAGAAATATACGTACAAAACAAAATCAAATAATCCTGGTTTTTATTGAGATAGTTGAGTGAGAAGGAAAGCGCTGATGCAAAAGAAAGAATGAGGATAAGAAAACCCCAGGAAGAAAGACGAGTTGGAGGAAGAGAAAGAAAGAGAGAAGAATTATTAGGAAGAAAGGGAAGAGGTAAGACGAAGAGAAGGAAAGAGGAAGAAAGAAAGGGAGGAACAAGAGGGAGAATATTGTGTGATTGACCTAGAGACAACCACTTTGTGCTTTATTTTTGAAAAAAATGTTTTTCGCCAAAATCGATTATGCTTTTTACTGCCTTTTTCTTTTGCAAATTATATGCTTTTTACTGCGTCATTTTTCCGTTCATATTTTACAAAGCGTGCCACTTAGGCGAGTTGGCAATGGTCAAAAATTGTAAATTTTAAGCAAATTGTGGCAGCAATTCATTTTTTGGAGCCCTGAGAAGCTTACACTCTTTAATGAGAAATAAAATTGAGAGCAAACAGAATCTATACAGGCTATACGGTCGCAAATTATATCTACTTTAAACCTCAGCATTAATTAAAAACATACCGTTATAAAAGTAAACCTATGGAATTTCCCTTGAAATATTGACTTCTAGGGTTAATTGTCGGGAAATTGTTATACTACTATTAGTATACTTCTATTGCTTTTTATGCTTTGTTTTTTTACGAAATCTTAATATCCAGATGCATTCCACCTAGAGATTGGGTGTCCAAAAAGACACATTTGCATTTATCTCTTTGGTTTGTCTCTGAGTTACATGCTTTTGGTTGTCTCTGAGTGATTCCGTAAGTCCGTTTATTTAAAAAGACATACGACCTCAGGATGTGGAGTGTTGGAACCATAAAAGCAGTTTGTTTTGTTTTTTGTGTAACCGAGAATTTCTTGAATTTCTTCTACAACACATTATTCAGGTCGGGATCATAAAAAAGTCGTATACGTCCCTCCTGCTGTGTACAATTATTTAAAAGTGAATCAACGACACCCATCCCCTTAAAATTTATAGATGTCCAACGAAAAGGAATTACATACGTGGAAGATATACTTCTCTCCCTTTCTCTCGTTCACTTTTCTCGCCCACATTCTCTCATGCAAGGGAGGATTGAAGTAAGAGAGAGAGAGCCCGTATATCTTTAATATTGACTCTGTCCTCTCCCACACTACTACAGGATACGGTATAGCACCCGAAAATATCTTGGCTCCCCATGGTCTCTCAGCTCCTCAGCTAGCTACTACTTTTACCATTTTTTGATTCATGTGAAAAGTGTATGATTTGTATTATTTACGGTTAGTCAGCTCCAGTAATACGGAGAGAGAGAAAGAGAGAGAGAAAAAAAAAAGAGAGAGAGAAAGAAAAGGGAAACTCTAAGATGTACTTTCAAAGGATTCCATTATGCATGGCTGAAAAATGGATTTTTCTTCCCCACAGTATCCATTATATGTTCGAAACCTCAACCGCATCTTCCTAAAGCTGAGAACTCCCATACTTCCCTCTGAAGAGGTTTTCATAATGGCAAAAAAAAACATTCTCCATTTTTTTTGCACACAACGCAACTTCCATTTGTTCCCAGGCATTTTATCAATTGGTCATAAAATTGGAATAATGTGCGGGAACATTATCGGGGTATACCATGAGAAAGTGTTGAGGTTACCCAAATTTTACCTTCTTCCCCCCAAACTGTGAGATGAGGCAAAGTGGGTGGGAGAGAAACAAAGAAAAATAGAAGGGATGTTACGACGTCGACAACGGAGTTCAAGGGAGACTCATTATTTGAAGGCACAGGCTGGCTTCCGTGGGAGTGGTCGTAAACAGGCTGATGGGCACAAACAATCCTCACTGACACGGCTGACAGCCACTGTCAGTTTACACAAAAAATGCTTCACGGTTCATTATTCAATGTGAATCCTTTTTCTCGCAGAGGCATCACAGAGACGGCAGAGAGACATTGATTTGAAGGGAGACAAAATCCTGCAATTTAATGCTTAATTAGGAAGATATACAATGGTAGAGCGAGGATGGAATGACGGGATGGATCGTCGCAGGAAGAGAAAGGCCAAGAGGAACAAAGGGAAGAGGAGGGAGTTAGGAGTAAGGGAAAAGCAGGCAACGGAAGGGGGCAAATAAAGAGATGGCAAAGCGAGATAGAAGGAAGAAAGAGCAAAACGGAAGGAAATGAGACAGGAAAAAAAAGAAAAATCCAAGTCAGACAGAGAAAAATAAATATAAAATACAAATGGAGATAGAGCGAAGAAAGCAAGATAAACAGACGGAGACAGCTAATGAATGTTAAACGGAGAATTTGGATAGAGCCAAGGAAAGGCAAGGGGATAGAAAAAGATAATGGAACTGAAAATAAGGAGACTCATATGAAGATGGATGAAAAGGAGCAAAGATATAAATGTGGATTTACGGGAGACAAAGAGGTGATGAAAGGAAAGAGGAAAGGAATACAGAGGATAGATGGGAATAACGATAAAATTAGAAAGGAAAATGTGGGGAAAAAGAAAGTCCAAAGAAACGCCAATAAATTTAAGGAGAAAGGAGTATTCAAAAAAAATTAGGATAAAAATTCGGGGAGAAAAAGGGACAGAGAATGACCTCTGAGAGAGCTCAAGGCCAGAATATTAAGCATGTGGCATGGGTGACGATATCTCCTCTTGTGTCTATATATACATCATATTTTTTTAATCTGAAAAAACAAGGTACTACAAGCCCCCGTAATTATCGCTCTGTTTTCCACGAGCCCTATGTGAAATTAAATGTGAGAACACGGTGGAGGAAGCTGGAGAGTTAGTCAAAAATAGATGAGGAGGAGAATTCCATACAAAAAATATGTAAATTTGTCTATCTACACTAGATTAAATCAGTAAATGGAATGGGCAAAGAGACTTTTCCCAACGAACATTTTTACACTGCCACATTTATAGGTCTCATCCCCTCTCTGGGAAGGAGGACCAAGCATATACATATGTACTTATATGTAAGGCAGTATGCGTTGAGAGATTTCTCTTCCCCCTCTTTCACATCCCACTCCAAAGCTGGAGAGTGAGAGGATGGTCGGTGATCTAAATTCAAATGAGACTTCCTCACACACATTTGCACATTCTGGAAGTGGAAAATGTTTTTTTCCCTTTCCCCTCTACTTTTACTACGTCCGGAAGAGTAAATGAAAAGGGAGGGAAGAGAAGGGGTGAAATTTTTCAGAAAAAGATAATGGAGGAATTCCAGGGACTGGAGAGACTGAGAAAGGGAAAAAAATTCCTCTACGCCCCCCATTTGCATAGCAAGAACGAGGGGAAAAAGGGGAGGGGAGAGGTGAAAAACATTACAAAATCTAATTTTGTTTGATACTTACTCTTTCTCCTGTCTCAGTATGTATGGGATGCAATAGTAATATAAAGCACGGGAATGACTAGGAAAAAGTAGAATGGAAGAAGAGAACGAAGTGTGAATGATTACGTCAGACAGCTTTGGGCTTTCCTTAAAATTCCCTTTCTTTCATTGCTCCCCCAGGATTTGTTAATCAAGTGTTTAGTCTCCTATAGCCATATCAATATTTTAAACACTCTGCCCTCCACCTCCACCACATGGATGAGTTATGTTTGTATATAAAGTATTTAAAAGAGCCCAAATTGATCTAGTCAGAGCTCTATTACTCATTAATGGCCGCTTTCCCATCCCACATCAACTCAAATTGATTTGCTTGATTTGCTATGTAAGCAATTTGATTCAAATGCACCTGCATAGATACGTGCGTGTGAATATTTATCTTTACACACCTCCAGGGGAAGTGCAGATTTAATTATAAATCGTTCATTGAAAGGTAAAGGGACATAAACGCAGATACATATGCACAAAGGCAAAGATAGTAAAAAGAAGTACATATTTTGAGGTAGTCAGATTCACGGTATAAATATGCACGTGAGCAAAAGCAAAGAAAACTGTTAAAAATTAAAGGAAAGCCGATAAATGAATTATTGTAAAAATAAGGAAAGCACACCTAAAAATATGCCAATGGGCAAAATATGAAAATATGAAATAAAAAAAGCACAAAGTAGAAATTATAATGAGAACAGAAGCAACTCAAGGCTTTATGAATTCCCGAGTGCGAAAACTCGTCTGAGAAGAGAAACATTCTGTCCGAGCAAGTTCAGCTCACAAATAGGTATTGCGCCAATAAATGTAATTATTATCATTAATTTTTAATGTTGAAAACAACCATGATGACGAGAGAATATGTGGCATTTGCTCATAATGTGTAGTAATTGAGAAATCTACAGAGTCCAGCAAAGAAGAGAGCCAGTGACGGAGTGAAAATAAACAAAACAAGGAGACAGTCCAACACAGAGAAGAGAGAGAATGAGTGAAAACAATGATAATGCAGAGGGAGAGGGCGAGAGAGCGACCGAGAGAAAATCAGGACATGAGTCATAATTGGTATAAATGGTGAAAGTGAACCGAGTATGTGGAATAAATTGTTCGAGAATGTGAGAAAATAATGAAAGAAGAATAAAGAAGCAACGACTTCCATGAAAAAATCAAAAAAAACTTCTATGACAAAGCAGCAAAGGAATGTCATTGCATTGAGATCTAAGAGAGTTGAAAAAAGGATAAACTCTAATAATTCCCTGATACTTGTACAAACTCACCAGCTTTGGTGAGAAGGTAATCTGGGAGAATACGCAAAGACTGACTTCACATTTCAGGATAGAGATAGAGAGCCGACAAAAGGACTTGGTTTCCTACCTTGTCTTTGTACACTTCATTTATTTACTCGCGACGTGCGGAGACAGACGTTGGGAAGTAGGGAAGAAGAAGGAAAGTGAGAGAGAGAGAGACCGACGGAGAGAGAAAGGAAAATAGTTTTCGTCACACGGAATATAAAATGAGATTGAAAGTAATCAACAGTGGATGATCCCGACTGACTTTAGAGAGAAAGTATCACTTTCTCTCCTTGTTACATCCGACCTCACAGTGGGTTGGAGCTACCAAGTGTGTGTACACACGTAAAAATAAGCATTATACATATAGTGTTTGTCTTAGCTATAGGATTTCCTCTACTTTCATGTACTTCCTTTCTCTTCCTGACTCTCCCTTTCCCTCACTTGCTCTGTGTCTGGAAATTGTGCATAAGGTGAAAGATATCCCATGTAACACCTAGATTGCTTCTCTCCCTTTGTATCTTTGTATTTCCCCCACACCTTTCTTCAGGCAGGGGAAGGCAACCAAAGTAGAGGCAATTCCAGGTGACTGACTTTGGAGTACAACCAAAAGGGCGAAGGGAGCTGGAGTGGCTGGAGGCTGAGAAATTGGAAGCGTGCACGGTCGTCTGACTCAGCAGATATGATATGCATATTTGCAAATCCGAATATTTTTTGCTTTGTCCCTTCTTATATGATTTTGACTTTCCCTCCTTCATTTTTTCCCTTGTACGTCCTTCCGAATGTGTAGACACTACTAATGTGTAATTCCTTGGATGTCTCTAGACAAAGGATAATGGCGGAAGTGCGGGAGCGTGAGAAAGGCCGAGGGAGGAATGAAGGCAGGACTTGAGGGAGAGAACGAGAAAATACGAGATAGAGAAAGCGAGAGCAAGAACGAGAGATAAGAAAGACACAAAGGGAGAAAATGCGAGAGAAAGCAAGATAAATGACAAGAGAGAAAGCAAGATAAATGACGAGAGAGAAAGCAAGATAAAAAACAAAACAGAAAGGAAGATAACGGACACAATCGAAAGGAAGAAAAGGACAAGAGAGAAAGGAAGAAAAAGGACAAGAGAGAAAGCAAGAAAAGGAAAAGAAAGAAAGGAAGAAAAAGGACACGAGAGAAAGGGGGGAATGGACAAAGGAGACAGGGAGGGAAAAGACGAGAAAGAGAAAGGGAGAGAAAAGACGAGAAAGAGAAAGGGAGAGAAAACACCAGAGAGAAAGGGAGAGAAAAGACGAGCGAGAAAGGGAGCGAAAACACGAGAGAAAAAGGTAGAGAAAGAAAGGACGAGAGAGAAAGTGAGAGAAAACACGAGAGGGCAAGGAAGAGAAAAGACAATAGAGAAAGGGAGAGAAAAGACGAGAGAGAAAGGGAGAGAAAAGACGAGAGAGAAAGGGAGAGAAAAGAGGAGAGAGAAAGGGAGAGAAAAGACGAGAGAGAAAGGGAGAGAAAAGACGAGAGAGAAAGGGAGAGAAAAGACGAAAGAGAGAGAAAGGGAGAGAAAAGACGAAAGAGAGAGAAAGGGAGAGAAAA
>JAQGBT010005202.1:0-14808 GCA_034698585.1 Disparrhopalites patrizii
TGCGGGATAGCCAAATTATTCTTTATATTCTACAAAAGTGCATGCACAATAGCAGTTTGTATACACATATAGATACATTTTAAGAGCTATTTGTATACAAAAACTAAACAAGGAATAACATCGGAAAATATATGATTTAAAATTCAAATTAAAATACCTGCTTCCTAAAATTATGAATACAACTTTAAATTTGCGGATATCTAAAATATGAATTCTAATTCCAATACAATTTTATTCAAATATTTTGACATATGAATACGTATATTCAAATACTTTTCGAGTGTTTTTAAAATTTTATTTTTAATGCAATCAGGCATAATTTGTAGCTTAAAATAAACGTTAAATGAATACACAAAAGTATAAATGGATTCCGCAAATCTGATTTGGCAAAAATCGATGCTTTTACGGACAAAATTTTTATATTACTGCCAATTTAAAAAATCATCGTTGCAATACCTTGATTTTGCAAAAAAAACTTACTCGAAGGCGGGAATTAGCATAATAATGAAAGAATTTTCGAATACCAATAAAGTTTCGGAATCCAAATGTCAACTTTTGAATACGAATTTGAATTTCAAATGTATTTGTAATTATAAATTCCAATTAAAATATTTTTCTTACAAAAATATGGATACTAATTCTGATTGAAATACTGAAAAATATGAATAATATAATTCCGATTTGAATTCGAATACCGATTCGGATGTCACACCTTGATAACAATCCTAAAGGGAATAGCAAAAATGGGTGCTATATGGAAAAGTTGTTATGTGGAACATTTAATGTGTACATTGCATATACGAAAAGCTGACAAATGAAGTTGTTATAGAGAAAACGTTGTTATAAGGAGAGTTGTTATAGAGAGATTCTACTGCATACGTAAAGAGAATTGACTGTTTTTGATTCGATTCACGGTTTTTTCGTGTTGAATCAGCTTTTCAAGCATTTGAATGGAATTGAACGATTAGTCGAAAAAGCGGACTCCGAGTCAAATTGTTGTCATCCCTAATATAAGTTGTAGAAAAAGAGCGAATCAAAATGGACAAAAACGTACTTCTGTTGTAGCACATTTCATCCGAGCCATCATAACAATCTGCCACCCCATTGCATTTCCAACGCATCGGTATGCAGCACTTATTTCGGCGACATTTAAATCGTCTTGTGCCACAGTTTGTAACTGTATTTTAAAGATGTGGTGAAAGTGTACCGCATGCAATATACACTCATACATATACCGTATGTTTCCCGGAAAACGCAACCGGTTCTCCACCTTATAACTTCTCTACAACACGACGCATGAAATCAATAGCTTGTGGGAATGCTAAGAAGTCAAGCTTTCAGAATTGGTACGTATTTTGATTCACAACCTTTTCGTTTAAAAATTATGTTAACTGTTAACCTATGGGAGTTAACCAATCAAAAATACCGTTGATGACATTACATTGTATTCGAGGATTTTCTTTCAGTATTATGTTAATTTTTCCGGTATTTTTGGAATTTAAATGAATATTTTTATTGTTCTTCCAGTTGGTCACTCATGCTTCGTGTTCAAACATATTACAAGCCGTAATATGCTTCCATACCGAGGTTTTACTCCGTAACATTTTACTTTCCTATCAGAAATGGCAAAACATGAATATAAGTAATTGTAACAAGTTTTTATTTCTCGGATACTTTGCGCTATTGGCAAGGACATTGTTAAATTGAAATTAATAGTCAAACAAATTTTCAGCGAAAATAAAGAGACCTTGACTAATACAATATCATTGTCCTTTTCAGAGTTTCCGCACCAGGAGATTATTTGCGAATATTTCCTTGGCACACTCCTCTACGGGTACGGGTAGTGCCTCACGGTGAATTCGTATGTTTATATGCGAAAATCTTCATGTGATGATTTTCCCATGATCGAATACTTATAATAATATTTACAATAAATGTATTCATTAAATATTTTTTAGAACTAACGATATTTTTTAATTTGTCAACCCCTTTATGTATTACATGTAAATTTCACATTCCATAATGTTATTTTCATTCCATAATGTTCCCTAATTTTTCACGTGTTTCACATTCCATAATGTTTAAATGGGAAGGTTTGAAATCAAAATACTTATCAATTCTAGAAGCTTGACTTCTTAGCATTCCAAGGAGCTAGTGCTGGTATGTCTACGCCTGGTAATAGAGAAGTTAAAAGAGGGAGAGCCGGTTGCGTTTTCCGGGAAACATACGGCATAATAAGTCTTAAGAATTCCAGACCATGATATAAGAATTGTACCTGAAGCACACAATTTCTCATCCTCGTCGGATCCGTCCAAACAATCTTGATCCCCGTCACATTGATATTCTATTTTTATGCATAATCCGTCACCGCATTGAAATTCAAATTTACCGCACAATGTAGTACCTATAAAATTGCATGAAATCATGAATTGACACAGTTAAGTTGTAAAACGGAATTTAGTCTGGTTTCTCAATAACTAATGAGGCAAAACGTTTGTACGTCTTTGATATTTTATTCAAACACTGACCATTCCTACAATCGAACTCATGTCGTTGGCATTTCTCTGTTTACGCAAGAATCAAAGTAAAGATACATATACTCTAATTGCAGTAAATTATCTCCATAACGGACCTCCTTATACCGGTTTGTACGCTATAACGGTGTTCACCAATCCCCCGCAGAGGTTTTCAATGAGAATGATCAATGAGATTTTTAAAGTCACTCCCTACTACAGTTACTCTCGCTATAACAACTTTGAAGGGCAGGGTAAAAATGGTTGTTTCATGGAAAAGTTGTTTTAGGAAAAAAGAAAAAGTTGTTGTAAGGAGAGTTGTTACAGAGAGAGTCCACTGTATGGTGTTTTTGTAACCGTTTTTTGGCTTTAACGGACAAGTTTAGAATTCCCCGCACTTAATAATTTTTTACTATAACGGTATTACTATAATTATTTCCCGCGTTATAACGGTTTTCCCCCAGTTTTTTTTTCATTATAATGGTTTTCCACCTGTTTATTTATTTTCCATTATAACGGTTTTCCACCTGTTGTTTTATTTTCCATTATAACTGTTTTCATCCAGCTTTTTTTTTATCTTCCATTATAACTGTTTTCATTCTGTTTTTTTTATTTTCCCTTATAGCGGTTTTATCTCACGCTCTCAAATATTTTTTGCACTATACAGTGAAGTCTCTATATAACAACTCTGAGGGGAAGGGCGAAAAATATTGTTACATGGAAAATTTTTACATGGAAGATTTAATATATACTATGTACTACTTTACGTATCCGAAGGGCGGAAAAAATACTGTCGTTGAAAAAATACTTTTAAAAATAATGCTTTTTACAGACTCATTAAGGTTTTAAAATTTTACAAAATGCGCCAATTGTGCGGATTTTACCCACAGGAATTGTTAAATGGTCAAAAATGGCAAATTTTAAAGAATTTGTGGCAACAAATTTTCGTTTTCTGGAATCCTGAGAATTTTTCACTCATTAATTAGTAACAAAAACGACAGAAAAAAGAATTAATACCAGCTATATAGTCTGAAATTTTAATTTAAATATCAAAGGTGATTAAGAACTTGCCGTTATAAAAGTAAGTTTATAAAATTTTATTCAAAATATTGACTTCTAGAGTTAATTGTCGGACAATTATGGCGTTTGAAATAAACTATGCTTTTTGAAATTGATTATGCTTATTATGCTTAATTTTTTTTTACGAAATCATAATGTCCAAGGTACCTAAGATGCATTCGGCCTAGACATTCGGGGTCTAAAGTGACACTTTTACATTTATGCTTTTTATGCTTTTGGTTGTCTCTATTCATGGAGAACATGCTTTGTCTATTTTGCAGCATTGTTGCATCATATTGTTTAGGGAGGCCATTTCGTTTAGGGGAGCGCCGTGTACTGTGGAGTCTCTTTATAACACTCCTGCAGGGAAGAGGGAAAAATATTGCTACAGGGAAAGGTGGTAATATAGAACATAAAATATGTACCTTACATGTACGAGGGTCTGGAAAACTAGTGTTGTTACAGACAAATGTTGTTATAAAGAGACTTGTTATATAGAGACTCCACTGTATGCATATGTATACAAGTTTCTGGCGAAATGATTTACGTTTATGCATATCACAAATATCGCTGCATGCTGCCGTGGAAGCAACCAAGCGACTACAGAAATAAAATAAACACCATTAAAACGACCACTTTTGGAGAGTGTGCTGAGCTGGTCTACACACTTTCAGCAAATTTCGTTTGGCACGCATTTGTCGTACTTCAGCATTTGCTGCTGGAAGTTGATTTGAGAATATATAAAATTTGGGTAGCATAGCAGACGGTAAACAACCTAACAACCGTTGTAAATATACCCACCGGAAGACGTCTTACGTTTTAAAAACAGATGATGACAAACTTGCAGCGATTCATTGCTACCGTCCGGACAATCTTGACGGGAGTCGCATTTTTTGTCTTCTGCAATGCATTTTGCAACGTCACATCGAAACTTACCCGGGCCACATCTCCTCTTGAGATTACTACTGTTGCGCATGTTGGAATAGCCAAAGCTTTCCCGGAATCGAATGTGAGGTGTCCTTATTTCAAAGGGTCCCCAAGATCCCACGATTTGAAAGAGCTTGCAGCCGTGCTTGCAAAAAAAACATTCGCGTGCTCAACAATACTTTACTCAAGAGCCAGAGCTCCGCTTTCGTCCAGTCAAAATGCGTCATGTTGGACCATCCGAATTTGTGCCAGAAGATTGACTATAGGCACATAATCGAAACCCTTTGAGTCCAGATACATGCTTAATTCAAGAGAATGGGCAAAAAAGAATATAGCCGACATTCCCACCCAATTATAGCCATAAAGTACATCTTCATTCCAATTGTGAAGAGGCAGATGGATGCGGATTTGAGAAATAATGCTTTAGAAAACAATTTTTGCCAATTTCGGGGCTATATACCTGTAGTGCCGAGCCATTGACTGCCGAGACAATGGAAGCATTTGTGGACACCAGACCAAACCTGAGATTTGTCTTGATTATCATGGACGTCTCTCTCTGTGATTTCTTGTTCACCCACGAGCCGACCAAGGTGTTTTTTTCTTGTGGTTCCCAATCTTCTCCAACACACGTATGATGAGCAAGAATGAGAAGAAATAATGAAATCGAGAACCAACCATGTTTTACCATTTTGCTGATGTTCGCTCAATTGAGACACTAAAACACTTTTGTGCTTGGCTTTTTGAACAAAACTTGCGTTCACACTTAGTTATCAGATGCATTCAGTTTCGCCCACGGTCAAACTACCATTGACTTTTCTGCGGGTGCGACGATGATACAGAAACACGAATTAATTTAACTACGACCACAATTTATCATTTGGGTAAGCAATATGTACCCGAATAGATGGTTCATTCTCACAAGTAACCATGTAAATGTTTTTGAAATTTAAAATTTCAAAAAATTTTCTCTCGTGATGTAGGTCGAACTGGCCCAAATTTTTTATATATTTGGTGATTACCCAAGGTGGTGAATGTGTAAAAAAAAATATCAGCTCCAAACGTTTTACATGTGGCGATCGTTACTTGTCAGTTCCTGAGTAAAACAATGTTTTTGAGAAGACAGATAAGTGCATGAATTTCTTTCCTATTTGTTTGTCCGTCATGTGCAGGGTTCAGAAACATATTGGAGATTGTACGGGATTTTAAGGAGTGCTGCAGATAGCGTTTGACCACACTTTTCTGGTTGTGACAAATTATTTGTCTAATTTTCGTCCGTACAATCTCCAAATTATATATACCTCGAACACGCAGTATTGGTACATGTTGGACTTATGTTGTCTGATTTACACGTTAGTAACTTTTTATTTTTTTTATTGGGGTTTATACTCCGATAAAAATTCGTATATTCTATACAAAAAGGTCTTACAAAGATGTAGCATACACCACGGTTTGTGCATTGTACTTAACTATGGGGAGCCTTGTCCCCGTGCCAGGACTTGCTACTTGGGAAACAGTCGGAAAAAAACCCGGTGGGAAAAAGGCGCTGTTAGTCACTGAAAAGTGGAAGAGGTTGGCAGGTATCGAACCCTTGCCCACCCCAAGCAGCGTGCACACGGTAGCCACTGCGCTACCTCGTCCTGGTCTAACAGTTTAGTAACTATAGTGACACACTTCCAAGGAAAAATGTACGCGTTTTTATAGAGAATCCGATAAGAAAAGTAACATAAACATGAAGCCCTGGATTTCGAAATTCGAGTTGATCTTGAATGGCCGTCATAAAATCCGAGAATCAAGGAATTTAATGAATAATATATGTATACATGATATCTTTATTTATGATTCAACTTATGACCTCCCAATCGTTATTGGAATTCAAATCGGAATTATATTAATAATTTTCAGTATTTTAATCGGAATTACTGTCCATATTTTTGTCAGCATAATATTTTAATTGGAATTTATAATTCAAAATATGTACATTCGAAATTCGAATTCGTATTACAAACTTGGCGTATATGGATCCCGATACTTTATTGGCATTCAAAAAGAAAAATGCTCACATTAATTCATTATGTTGCCTTTGAACAACTTTCTCCGTGACAACATGCCATGCATCAATATAATACTTATGCTAAAGCACAATACGAAATAGGTCGCCTTTGTATGGCCGCGGCGTTGTAAAATGTATGAGCCCACGAGCTCGGTGGCCAGCGAAGATTCCTAAAAGATCATGAAAATTAATCCTATCGGGACAGAAAACAGTTGAAACAATTATTCAGGGATGCAACTTCAAGGAATTTGTTAAACATTTGAAGGCAAATTGGGATACAAGATTTCGGGGAAAAGGCTAAACACGCTCGTTTTAATGGAAATTGGGATACAAAAACTCAGGGAAATGGCTAAACACGCTCATTTTAAGGAAAACTGAGATAAGTTTAAGGGAAACTGCTGAAATCGCACATTTTCATGGAAATTGCTAAAAATACTGTCAAACTAATTGCGAAACAAATTTTCGGGGAAGTTAAACTCAATTCTTCTGAGCCCACCAGGCCCCATCCATGGTTTTGCTGGGCGATTAAAACAGGGAATTTGTACAGATCCTAAACGAATTTTATAGATCCTGAGAACAAATATCAGGGCAACAGAAATTTTGCAAACCTGTGTGTGGGGAGTGGCGGCGAGCAAAAGTCGAAAAAATTAAACTTATAACCAAGGAATGACATCCGATAAAATATGAATTAAAATTCGAATTAACATGCATGTTTTCGTAATTATGAATACGAATTTAATATTTTAAATTTCAGATATTTAAAATATAAATTCTAATTGCAGTACAATTTTATTCAAATACTCAGACATATGAATACGTATTCAAGAGAAAATACTTTTCGAATACTTTTAAAATTTTATTTGTAATGCAATCTGGCATAATTTGTAGTTTAAAAGAAGCACAAAATCAATACACAATCATATAAATTGACAACTATGATTTTGCAAAAATCGATGCTTTTAGGGACGAAATAGTTATACTGCTGCCAATTGAAAAATAATCGTTACAATAGCTTGATTTTGAAAAAACAAATTTGCCCGAAGGCGAGAATTAACAACATAATGAATTAAGCGACCCGAAAGCATAAAAAGCATAAATGAGCATATACCTAAGTGATTTCCGACCCTGGGACCTTATACTAGATCGATTCCCCGATAGTCAAAACCCCCAAATCCACGTTTTGTTCATTTTGGAAAAAGCATAAAAAGCATAAATAGTATAATTGATACAAAAAGCATAAAATGAGCATATTTCAATAAATTTTGGCATAATTTAGCGTAATTCAAATTTTTTGAAACAAAAGCTTCCAGGAATTCAAATTTCAAGCTTTTGAAACTGCCGAAATAGTAAATTTGCAAAAGTAGCAACCAGTATGAATTTCAAAAATTTCACTCATCCTACTCCTTATAGCAGGTTAAAACATTTTGCCCAAACAATCACAATAAGTATACAGGTAAGCAAATTTGTTAATCTGCATGAGAGAAATCATCATCACTGTGCAACATACCATGAGCTTCTTTCTTGGTTCTCTCCTCTTGTTTTCTTCTGTCTCGTTCTTTTTAACTACTTCACCCTTTACTCCATTGTCTCTCTTTTTCCCCCGCTTTCTTTTTATATTTTGTCTCTCTTTTCCTTTCTTTTTGTCTCTCACCTTTCCTTGATCTTAGACCTCTTCTTTTCCTCTGTTTTCGTTAATTTGGTTACCTTTGTCTTTTTCCGCCTTCCTTTTTTGTATCTATTTGTCGTTTTTGTTAACGCCGTCATCCTTTCTTTTTGTCTACATCTTGTTCTCGTTTTTGTCCCTTACTCGGTCTATCTCACGAACAGACAGGAAAATCAAGAGATGAAAACCGGGGCCACGACAAAGGAAAGTAAAGCGACAAAGAGAAAACGAGACAAAAAAGAGCGAAGCATAATAAAGAAAGCTAATAGGAATGAGAAATAGACGATATTTTAGGATTGTGATGCTTTGGCCACCATTTGCAAAGGCGGAGACACGGGCAATTTAAATTAAAAATTTGCATTTGCCGTTGCGAAAACCCCCAAATGTTTCGACGAGATTTCGAAAATGTCAATATTGTTTTCAAATTCAAAATTTTAAGCATAATTAAGGACATAATCGAATTTTGAAAAAGCATAAAAAGCATAATTGATTTCGTAAAAAAGCATTAATGACCCTGAAAAAAAGCATAAAGTGGGTCGCCTTGGTCATCAGTGTGCGTAATCAATTTGGTTGCAGGGAACACGGGCATACTACGGACATAGTACCGCTAATAAATTAAAAGATTTATTAATCCGTTTTAATTCGTCTCATTATTAATACCAAAATGCAAGATCTCACCGTTGCTACAGTTAGGTCCGGATTTGAGGCGTGGAAATCCCTGTAATTAGGGTATCTGCTGGGATCGAGATCATCATCCAAAAAGATTTCCGTTATTGAAGTTATATTCGGGGCAACGGTGGAACGTATGTTACTTCTCAGACCTGTTGATGTCGCTGGATGGTCAGATGTTTTAGTAATATTATTGCTGCTGGAAACACTTGACATCCACGTTGGATTAACTACCACTGAAACATTTTGAGTAGTTTGGGTCATTGTGGATACCACCACCACTTTTGCTTCGCTATCGTTACTTCCATTGGTTTCTGTTGCTTCCTTGCCTTTACCAGGAATGCCACTCCCTGGCTCCACAGGCTTAATTCGGGACACCAAGGGAATAAATTCTCTTAGAAGGAGGCCATTCTCATTTCCTTGGACCAGAATAGATGAAATCCAGGTAATTACGTAATAAGGACGTCATTACTTACATTACCTATTATGCACATGTATAATAAAAGTATGTACACAATAAGGATTGTTATAATCTTATAATTGTTTAAAAAGATCCGATGATAGTTTTCTTTGGACTGATTTCGTTTTTGTGCCAAAAACGGCAAATTGGTGGAAGTCCCCTATATTTTAAACATTTTGATCTAGGTTACAACATCAATTTTTGAAGAATCTCTATCGGAGAGCATGCTTCAGCGTGCCTTTTTAGGGATCGTAAAATTTAAAAAAAACATAAAATCAAAAAGTCATATATGTATATCAGGGTATTGTTAATCTCGGATTAGAATCCCTGGATTACGGATGATGTTATCCGAATCCGTAATCCAAACAGTTGTTAAGAAATGTAATAATCTGCAATCCCTAAAAGTACACAAGTGTCGAATCAATAATCTATAGCTGAAATCGGAGTCATGGATTACTATTTCTGGGCGTCGAAATAATTTGTCATCATTTTTTCGACAAAATCATTTATGTATACTGTACAATAGATATACTGTACAGTAAACTTTGCACAGTTCATTGTAAATGTTTATAACATTTACAGTCGACTCACTCTGTAACAATATCCTATATCTAAACCAGCAAAAGTGCTCTTATAATGAACTGCTGGTATAGATAATTAGTAACAAAAATAATAATATTAATTAATTAAGATTATTCTCAGGCATAAATTTGATAATTTTCCAAATTATAACAATATTACACAATTTGACCTAAATATTTCCGTTTTAGTGAGAAAAGAATAAAATTGTGCTGGTATAGAGTTCCAGTGTTTTTATAGAGAACAAGTTAATGTTGAAGGGATACCTGACTGCCTGACTTCATGTATATACGTAAAAAAAACCACAGGAAAATGTAGATCCGCCCAATTCACGAGGGAAAGTCACGAAAATGAATGGGAATTAAAAATCAGCAGGACATTAATGATTGTGTCGGTCTCGAGAAATTATAATATAGGAGTTAGTTGAGACTAAAATTTAGTTAAGACACCATAGCTGTATGTGTATATGCTTTCTATTCAAAAACGACAAAAATCAGCATCCTCACCATTCATCATTTATTCCATTCATTACCATCTACAGATATCTGCATTAAATACCTCATCTGAAAATCCGCACTCATTTAATGAAGACGTGTACCAGAGATGGGGGATCAAATGGTTTTCAGACTAGGATTGGCATTGGGAATTACATGAGACAAAATTAATGATTAACCTGCACAGATTATTTAAACTTTTTGGGGACTTACATCTTTGCCATCCAGACGATATACGAAAAACAAACTTTAATTTGGCGGAAATTTGGATCCTAAAAAACATACAAATTTGAAGGGTTAATGTTACACATGCTGGCGATCTTTTTCGCAAAAAGTGGCAAGTTTCAGTAAATTTTTGGTGTAACATTAATTTTTATAAAGACTGAGATGGTATCAATTGTTTGCATTGTCCCGAAAACAATTCTTGGGAACATGCGAGGAGTAATTTTTGATATTTTGGCTCTAAATGGAAATTCTGAATTCAACGTGGAAGGAATCAAGGATAAAAATTTAACGATTGAAAATTTGCTTCCGACGCTGAACAGAAGAAATTCTATTGTAATTCGCTATAATCGTTGACTATGATCTTCCTTTCACCTTCACCGGGAGGACAAAAATGAGGAGAAGTTGTTGCGGTGGCAACAAATATCCCTTCCCCAGGGAAAGGAATTGTTCCCAATGAATTCCTTTCATTTCGAGGACATTCAAGATCGTGCAAAATTCACAGGCTTTATTTTTTCTATGAGCTTAAACTGCTGCAAAAAAAAAAAGTTTTCATGCTCTGCACCAATTTGTATCACTTTCTTCCTCTTTTATGCACTTTGTTATTACCTGTGCAAACACATGACACGAGATTTCATTTCAAGGTGATTCATTTGGTTCCAGAACTACCTTCTTTGTTAGTTCTTGCGAGCTGTCAGTAGGTTTTATGCACGAAAATGTAAGGCACGAGGTGCTAGAAGGGGAAAAAGGGTGAGAAGAAGGAAAAAATGGCAAATGGAAGGAGAATGGTAGAAAAACATGGTGATAAAAAAAAGCCTTCTCCATTATCTGCATTTGTGTGCCACACGAAGCGTTTATTCTTCGTTTGCAGCTCCAGATCACGCTGTGATGTTATACATAAAAAAACAGATACAACAGGGAAAAAAATCCCGACAAAGGATGTCAATTGTTTTGCAGTGGTTATACTATAATGGAATATTCGTTTTTCTTCGTAGGCCAATTTTATATACTCAATTATTTGTCAACATATCCAAGAGAGCATTTTTTATGAATTCAAACCGCCATGAAAAAATCTTTTTTCCGGAATGACAAGGTGAGAATAAGCAGATTTGGACCAGCATAAATTTGTATATACAATCGACAACGTGTAACACAGTTAGAAGGGCCAGGTACAGTGGACTCTCTCTATAACAACTCTCCTTATAACATCTTTTTCTGTATAACAACTATATTTTTCAGCCCTTCGTATATGAAAAGTACATATTAAATGTTCCATATAACAACTTTTCTACATAACAAGCATTTTTGAACTTCCCTTCAGGGTTGTTATAGCGAGAGTCCACTGTAATAGGAAAATTCGGTTAATATTTTTTTTTTTTAAGTTTAAATTTTGCATGGAAGTCATTTCTCCTCCATCAATTTGTTTCATTGCATTTATCGCCATTACAAAGCTACTATTCCATCTGTTTTAAATTCCGTCAATTGTGTGATCGGTGGCTACATTAAAGCTAGCGCAAGTGTGAATATTCCAATCTATCTATGACCATACATAAGGAATTCACAGCAATAATATTAATGCAATTTCCTCTTTTTCGCCGGTTTTAATCATAATGCACAATGACACATTTGAAGGGCAAAGGGCACCGACACAGACCGGCTCAAGTTCAGACTGTGCGTCAAAAATTTAGTTTCGCTATATCTATAAATGACCATGTGTATATATGTATACTTGACATTTTGGTAAGAGGCAATTTATAGTATTAAAATATTGGAAATTTAAAGTATTAAAAAAACAAACAAATATTTTTCTGCAAGAATACATTAGTTCAAATAAATTTTGAGCTTTCTCCGCGGAGAATAATATGTATTGAATAGGGGCAAGTGTAGACTGACATTGGCGGAACGACTCCTCAAGAACAATGCGGGCGCCATTCATCTTCTAATTTCCAGAACAAATATGACATTGAAGCTGATAATAAAAATAAACCACATGAATATACACAAATTACAAATGTAATGTATGTATATGTATTGAAATGCATACATAATATGCGCTCATAATATAAATTAGGGTTAATACAAAGCAAACAGAGGGACAACGAAGCAATGAAAAAGCTTTCCCCATCCACCTTTTTACGCTTAGTTCTATAGCCTTAATCGAGGAAAAGGTGAGGAATAAATGGCGGAAAGTCATTAGCAATTCCAGTCATGCTCCAAAAATGGGACTATTTGTAAATATTACACCTCTCCATCCCAATGAGATCATCGTGTCCGGGATAAAAAAAACATTTCTGGCGAGGGAGTGCAAAGGCGTGGAGGTACACAAATACTATAATAGTCATAAAAAATTAAAAGTCCAAAAAAAAAAGCAAAACAGGTGGGAAATTAATTTGATCATTTCCATTTGTGTGGTTTTTTTTTTGAATTCTTCATTCTTCCGTTTATACACACAAGGTTTGAGATTTTTTACTAGCAAAAGGGCGCCTGGACATGATCATAGACGGCGTTTTTCCTGTTGGAACACATTTATGTATGGACTCGTTATGCAAGACTATTATGCCTGTAATTTTTGCAGCGTCTCGTGCGTGAATGGCTTTCATCTCAGGGTCACCTCTAAAAGTCATGGAAACAATTGCAAATTTTTTTTTTTTGTGCTTCGTCAAACTTGTTCATTTAGCATCTCTTTTCCTTCTCTCTCCCTCTCTGTTCCTCGCTCATTTCTTTCCTCGTCGTTAATTGTGCCGAGAAATGCAGAGTCAGCTTTTCCCAATGGAGAGTTCGAGAATGTGTTGTTAACTTGTTTTGAATTATTTACTTTGGGAAAATAGAATTTTACGTGGCTCGTTCCACATCCTGTAGTCATTCCATGTAGCTTGTATTTTTTCAAGTTGCAGAATAAGTATCCACAATATCTCTTAAATGACCTTGTCCATGTCCCAGTGCCTGTTATTGTACATAGATATTCTTTGACTCTTTTCAATCTCACGCCATTTCTTGCTCTTTCTCTTATTGGCTTTTCGTCCAGCCATTCTCGGTATGCATTTTATTTGCGTTTTTCACTCTTTGCTGCTCTGTCTTTCTTGATAATCTCGCTTTTGCACTTTTTTCTTTCTCTCTGTCACTTTGTCTCTCTTGTGCTCTTCCGTTTCTGCCTATTCATCTCTTTAGCTGTTGCGAATTTCTCTCTCTGTCGTTTGCCTTTTTTCTCTAGCTTTCTCTCGCGTTTTGTTGTTTTTTCAAATTCGCTCTGTTTTCTCTCGCTTTCACTCTTGCAATCTGACTTTTCTTACTCATTCTTTTGCTTTCATTTTTTTCGTGTTGAATTGATTTCTTTTTTTACTTTTAATCATTCTCTATCGATCAGCTCCTGTATCTGAATATTCTTCAGGGCAGTTTTCTCTTTCTCATTAGAATTTCTTAGTCCTATGTCTCACTTTCTCACTCTCTCTGTTCATCTGCATTTTATCTATTTTCTCTCTGTTCGTCTGCATTTTCTCTCTATTTTCTCTCTGTTCGTCTGCATTATCTTTGTATTTTCTCTGTAATCTTCTCTGTATTTTCTATTTATTTTCTCTCCTTTCTTTTCAATTTTATTTTTATTTTCTCTCCGTTCCTTTTAATTTTCCTCTGTTGTCTCTATTTCTCTTTTCCACTTCATTTTCTCTTCATACGCTCTCTTTTACTCTGTATTTTCTCTCAATTTTCTCTCTTTTACTGTCTACTCTTCTCTATTATCTCTCTTTTACTGTCTACTCTTCTCTATTATCTCTCTTTTCCTATTGATTTCCTTTGTGCTTCTCTATAATCTCGCTTTTCTCTCCGTTTGCTGTTTCTTTTCTGTCTTTTACTACTATCAATTTTCTCTCTAATCATCTCTTTTCCTCTTCGTTTTCTCTGTATTGCTCCCCATTCTCTCTCGTCTCTTGTGTCCTTTCTATTTTTCCCCAATCAACTATTTCCTTCTCCATTTCATCTCTTTTTATCTCAATTATCTCTCTTTCTTCAATTTTTGCTACTTTAATTTCTCTTTATTTCCTGGCCCTAAATTCGTCTGAATTTTCTACTTTTCGCTCAATTTTTCTTATTATAGCTTCCCCCGAATTTTGTTGTCTTTTTCGCTCAATTTAGTCTTTTTTCCTCTTAGTTTTCTCTCTCATTTTACTCCCTGAATT
>JAQGBT010005203.1:0-14807 GCA_034698585.1 Disparrhopalites patrizii
AAGTATCCGTAGTAGTCATCAATAGTGTATTGTTAAGTTTTCATTTTAATGCTTTTAGTGCTTTTGGCTGTCCCTAAACATCGGTATAATATTGTGAAACGCCATGGACTTGCTGCCAATTTGACTGTTTTTGTAGAAAATTTTCCGGTTTTTTGGTGCTTCAATAATTGTATGCATTATAAATATTATTAGCATTACAATTAATTCCACCCGTAATGTAATCGACCCCGTTTCTTGCCAGTTGGGTAGAATATATTTTAATTATTTACCGCTTGATCATTGTTCAGACCTTAATTTTATTCACAACGAATTATTGGAACACTTATGCGGAAATACAGTTGTTCTTGCAAAGGCTGGTAATCACTTTTGAATAACGCGTTTCGTACATTTTTCTAATCGTTGTAATTTATTTTATGAAACATTCAATATTTATTTGAATACTTATGTACGTTTGTATGTAGTGTTTGCAAGTAAGGAGAAATCCAGCACAAAAATAGGAGTGCATAAAACGTTTATAAAATTATGACAATTACAAAATTTTGTGTCTTTGGTGTGCAAATGTATCTTGTTTGGATACCTCGTTCGAAAGAAATTTATTATGAATACAAATCCTTTATGCCTTCTCTATTATGGCTATGAAATACTATATTTTAATATAACATATTAAAATGTATAAATAAAATAAATACAAAACAAGTATTCTTTGTTTACTTCATGTGAAGTAAAATCCGGTGAGGTTGAATAAGAAAGGATGATTGTTTCAAGCTAAGAAATTTGTGTTATACAAACACATCACATATTCGTTGCACACATTTTTTATGTGTGCAACGATTTATTATATATTATTTTAACGTGCTATTTTTGCGTCTCCTTTCACCGGGAATTCGCCCAAAACAATTTTTTTGCCATTTAGACTGGTGTACGGACGCTAATAACTGGGTTTTATTGAAACTTGAAGATTACATGTTAAATTTAGTTCCATTTCTTTGATTTTCTCAATTAACGCCTCTGTTCGCCAGAAGCTGACCAGAAATTGCGTTAATAACCCAATAATAATAATATAATATAGTTCCTGCTCTTCTGTCGGAGGCTGGAAAGAATTGAGAATGTTATATAAGCAAGGAATGAGTTAAAAAATCTTTCCCTTATTCTATCCAAAAATCCAACCATTAAAAACCAGACGTATCATCACATTCCTGCTTGTTCGCAACACTGCACCATCACTTTTTGCGGGCACTTGGAAAAGAAACAAATGAGGCGACTAATGATCACATGAAATCATCTCTATTTTCCTGTTAACAACTAGCAAGCGATTTACCCCGTTCTCTGTATGTATAGGCTATTCCTATATATGAATACACGAACATGTGTATATGTAGTGGACTCTCGCTATAACAACCCTGAGGGGAAGGGCAAAAATGGTTGTTATATAGAAAAGTTGTTATATGGAACATTTAATATGTACACTACTTATACGAAGGGCTGAAAAATAAAGTTGTTATAGAGAAAAAGTTGTTATAAGGAGAGTTGTTATATAGAGAGTCCACTGTATACATATATATGCATAATATGTAGTCTCCGAGCGTATGTTTACGATGGAGCATTTCAAGGAAAATTAATAGATGCACAAATTTACTTTGACAGGGAATGAATCGGCTTTTTTTACTGCTAATCTCAATACCGTAGCTTTTTCCACTTTTTGCTTGTTTACTAATTTAAAATAACAGCCTCATGCTTTGTTTTTATCCAAAAAATGTTAAATATCTCCCATCGCCCAAGCCTTATTTTTTTTGTCAAAAAGGGTATGGAAATTTAAAAAAACCTTGGAGGACTACCAATTTCTTTCTTTATTTCGAAAGACAGCTTTTTATAGCTGTGTTAAGCCATATTTGATGTCATAAATTCGAGACAGCCAAATTACGCCTTCTGTAATTAAAAATTGATATATTTATTTTATATATTTCTAGCACAATTAAATATTTTCATAACGAAGAGTCTCCACATTACGTCCAGCTCCCGTCTCATTACGTCAGGATGCCCCACTCGAGCAGATAGGGCTAAAAGATTTTTAGTTTGCTTTCTGTACCAAAATTTTGACATAAAAAGAAGGTGCAGAAAGTAAAAGAGGATTTTCCTATCCCTATAATAATGTGCTCAGAAGAGATAATATAATCAAGGTTTAGGAGGCGAATCTAAAAATAGAAATAAAACATGTCTTTGTTTATTGCTCCCACAATTTTTTTTGCAACAGGTTCGCAGATGCCCAGGAAAAATGTTTGCTTTTGTTTCATGATTTTTTTTTTTGCCCTTAAAATTAAGCTATTTTCTTGTTTCTATAATAAGTAGTGATATTTGGTATGAATATAGAGGCATATATATGGAAGTTTTACATATGTATACATATGGCTACTATAGCATTGAAGTATGTCAGATATATAAATATCACCTCCGATGTTATTCAGTATATGAGATGCTACCATTCTATTACGTATATAATAAGGTCCCAGATGGATCTTCATAAAAGGCAGATGTGTTTTGGTATGCAGGAGAATCCTTTCCTATTTGTTTCCTCAGTTTGGTATTTCTCTTCTCTCTTGCACGTGGAGTCAGCTTGCTAAGGCATCTTTTTCTTCTTTTTCCAGCTTTATCGAGTTTGACCTGAGACCGCAGCTATGGTAAGAGCGTGGACATAATTAAAAATTAAAATCATAAATATTTTGATTCACGTTTTTCTCCTTTGACATTTTGTGTAATAATTGTTTTTTCTATCGTATATTTCTCTCGTGAAAGAATTAATTTTTTGCTTTGTTTTTTTCTCTTTTAGGATGATCTTGACAAGGAGCAAGTTGCCAGTAATATTTTTTCCTTTGTAAATATATTATTGATAATTTACGGGGGAAAAGATTTAAAAAAGTTGTTCTGAATTTACGTCCGGCGTAAATTTCTTTGTTGGAAAGTGCAAATTATTGATATATGGTCGAGTTTTTCTTGTTTTAATTTTTTGATTTATATAGTTTTGCAAAAGGCTTTCGACAGCTTTGCCCAGGGCAAGGGCTACATCAACCCCGAAATGGTGGGCAGCATCCTCCGCATGATGGGCCAGCCTTTCGTGGACTCCACGTTGAGAGAAATGATTGCGGAGGTCGATGCTGATGGTAAGGCGCACATTTTTGCAGAAATAATCTCGAGCTTTTCACGTCTCATTTAGGTGTCATACTCATGTTTATTTTTTAAATTTTCTTTAGAAAATTCTATTAAATTACGCAAGTATAAATGAAAAAAATGTTTCACCACAAAAATTTGTAAAACGTACTAGTTATGTAATTATAATCATGCATTTTGGACATACAAATTTTTAAATTTGAGACGTAAAATTTTTGGATTTAGGACGTAAAATTTTTCGGCGTAATTTGTTTTATATTTATGACGTAAAAATTTGAAAACTTGAAATATTTTTTTAAAAATTGTTATTATTATTATATGTACTGCACAGTAATTACAATTCCGTTATTTTGCATGCACAAATTTTTACCAGGCTCGGGGCAAATTGAGTTCGAGGAATTCATCATTCTCGCCTCTAAATTCATCGTAGAGGAGGATGCTGAAGCCCTTCAGAAGGAACTCAAAGACGCTTTCCGGCTCTATGACAAGAACGGTGAGTCTCTTAATTTAATTTAAATATTTCTACTTAAAATAATTTGTACGATAAGCACATGCATGACATAATTATTAACCGAAAAAGAGTACAAAAAATTATTTGCCGATTCCTAGAAGCTTTGTGTGTAATTATATACATACGGGTTTTATAATTTGTACATTAAATTGCATTTGTTCCAATTTTTTTGGTGGATATATAAAACTTGAAAATTCAGTAATATTTTTATATTCACAATTTCTGATTTAAAAATAATAATAATTTCGACAAAATTATATTTTCCAAAGAAAGTCCTACACATATTTTTACATACATACATTGTTAATACATTCTTGGTAAATTGTGTACCTATATAGGTATACACAAAAATACGTCACACCACAAAAAAAGTGCAGATGTTCCGAATTTATGGCCTTAAGGAACAGACAAGTACGCCTTGACAATTTTTTTTACGGAGAAATGAGAACATTTTCTAATCGTTTCCGTCTGCTTGTGTTCACACAATGTATTTGGAATTTCCATTTTACCTCATTTTTCCCCCGGGGATTAAACACACAAATCCACTGTTTTCCATGTCACTGCGTTCACTTGGGTAGGGAGTAAAGCAAAATGTTTTAGGGCTTTCTAAATTTAGGAAAAAACGGAACTTTTATTTTTTATACATAATTCTTTAGTATTCTTGGAATACAGTGTTATGGAAGGGCCAAAATAAACCAGATTTAATCCCAGATAGGATAATTATGCACAGGCACAAATGGCACAGTCTGCCAGAATTTTTTTTTTCTGGGGACACAAAATTTACCACTCTGACGTATTTCCTAGCTGGCGTTTCTTTGTATAAATATCCGTTTAAAATGTATCAAAACTCCGTCGGGGCAATTTGAGATGAAGCCTCGGCTACAGTAATTTTAAACGTGTAATAACAGAAACTGAAAATGCAATTACAAAAATTCAAAATGCAGTTACAGAAATTTAAAATGAATTACAGTTTAAAACGTAATTTCAGAAATTCAAAATACACTTGCAAAAATTAAAAAAAATTTAAACCTATAATTAAGCTGTGTAAACTATATATGTGCACTGGAGAAAGAACAGAGCGTGAGTGTTCAAACACAAATTTACTTGTACCAACTCCCTGTTCTAAATCCACTTCTATCCCGGTACACAGCTTTGTTCTAAAATTAATAATGTTTTCTTTAGAACAAAACAAAGATCTGGGATTATACGACGCATGTGGCGTACAGGCTTCTTTTACGTTCTAAAACTAAATGCCTATATACATATGCGTATACATACCTACGTGCATGAATGTACTACGTCTGTGTTTGAACAAAATGGAATTTATTTGAACAAGCGTGGTTTGAATATGTACATTAGACAAAACGTTGTTATATGGAAAGTAAAATTAGTAGTAAAATGAGTACACTATACATATATACGAGGGGCTGACAAAGAAAATTGTTATGCTGAAAAAGTTGTTATAGAAAAATTTGTCGTATAAAAAAATTGTTATGCAGAAAAAGCTGAGCTGCTATAGAAATAGACCACTGTACTTACATGGATGTGTACTTGTGAATGAAATTAATTCGGATTTTTGCAGGCAGTGGATTCATTCCCACGAGCTGCTTGCGCGAGATTCTCCACGAGTTGGACAGTGAGCTCACGGATGCGGATTTGGACGGGATGATCGACGAAATTGATGGCGACGGCTCCGGCACCGTTGATTTTGATGGTAATTTGCACGTTTTAACACATTTGAAAATGTTTTATTATGAAAAGGCAGCCATGATTTATTGTCTTAAAAATTATGCTTCAATTAAGTCCAGAAAATGTTACTGTAAAAGTGAATTTTTTTCTACATTGTTTCAGAATTCATGGAAATGATGACTGGTTAAATTTCCCTGTACAAATTTTTCTTATGTGATGAACGTCCATTTCAGCGCATCACGTGCGATGTGAACACACAGAAGAAATATGAAATATTATTTGAATACATCTATACACGTTAACACCCATTTGCAAATTTAAATATGTATGTAAATACAGTATTAAAATGTCATGTCTCATGTGATGATGTGAATTCTTGTATAATATATATGTTTAACAGCCAAAGGCATACAAATTTATTTGGACCTTCCCGTATTAAAATTTCAATGTGCTAAATTTATTACCTATGCCGGAAAAACATTTTTTGTCAGCAGGAGATTTGAGTTTTTGAGGAGGTTTAAACGGTTGTTGTCAGAATCGATATCATGCACACTTTTTTATGGAATCACGTAACTACAAAACGCCAGAAACGCATTGCATTTCAAATATTTCCAAATTAAACACAAAGGAAAAGTGCAGGAAGGGAGAAACATCATCGTCGTTGGTCAGAATCAGAAGGTAGGGGGAATGTTTCAAAAAAAGGGGAATTTGTAGACACGTTAGTATATTACAGGTCGAATTAATTATTGGTATACGCTTTACTTGTGGATTAAATCCACAAGCGAAAACCATGTGAATGTATGCAGTGCCTGTACTATAAGAATTTAATGTTCTAAATGTGTGCTTGTACTGTGTATGTTATGCAACAAAAATTGGATCAATAAAAAATGACCATTATGGACGGGATTCCATACATGAATGTGCTTACAAGTAACATGTGAGACATGATTAAACCGTTCGAAGTCTATTCTGTTCACCACCTTCGGTATAACTTATAAATATGTAAAACAAATTGGGCCCGTTCGACCCACGACGCGAGAGAAAAGATTTTGAAATTTAATTTTTCGAAAACATACCAAAGGGGGGACCCTTCTTGACCGAAATTTCTTATGGGTTTTAGCATGGCGGAAACTTCCATTTTCCATTTCGTCGACTCCATGCCTATACCGCGGTTGGCTATATATAAGGTCGATTGTCAATACACATACATATGTACATCTTGCGCCTCTTGTACAAAGGTCTTCTTTTCCGTCTTTTGTCTCGCTCTTTCTCTCGCCGTATTCATCCTTGTTGTCTCGCTCTATTTCTTCCAGTTGTAACGCTCTTTCTCTCGCTCTATTCCTACCTATAGAAGAAAATAAGGGATATGGAATAGTGAGAGCGAGACATAGAAACAAGAGAAACAGAGAACCAGAAGAGAATGGCAGAGACAGAAAGAAATGAGAGACAGAAGAGAATGCGAGACATATGTAAGAGAGAGACAAAAAAGAATGAGAGAGACATGAGAAAGAAGAGAGAGAGACATGACAGAGAAGAGAGAGAGAGTAATAAGAGAGGCTCGAGAGAGACATGAGAGAATGAGAGAGACACAAGATTGAGACAGAAGAGAATGAGAGACATAAGAGGGAGTCTGTCCACTGTACGTTAAGATATGTTAAGATTTGTTCCGATTAAGATATCAAGATTTTATCCGCCGCTTCTCCAAGCAGCCCTCTATGTATGTGTACATATTACATTCCATGTACTGCAAACAACGTCTGCCTATCTCTCCGAAATTTGCGTCTGAAAGAGGAATATGAAGTACGTCAGTACAAAACTCGCCACCTGAAATCCACAATCCGTGTTTCCAATTCACTTAATTGAGATTAATTGAAATTTTCCATTACGCTGATGGACAACGTAAATATTTGCTTGCATGTACAGACGTAAGCTTACATTAAATATAAAGATCAAAATAAGGCGCGTACCCCTAGAATCACATTATGATTCACGGAAAACATGCAGGCAGCGCTTAATTCCCATTGCCAGCGTAAATACCATTCAATGGAGCATCGGACACTTTGGGGAGGCCACTGCAATTTGTGTCGAATTCCGTTGATATTGGTGAAGCATTAACAATAATTAAATGCAAACCAAATTTTATCGTAGAGAAAAATTATACCACATTTAGCCCCATCCGAAGGTGCTCTAGTTTTCCCAGCTGATCGCTTAGCACTGAATGGCTCTCCTTTATCTGCAGATAAATTTACGCATGCAATTTTAACGATAAATCAGTATTTGCAACTTTAATGGCAAATTTTTATTTGCAACTTTAATGATCAATTTTTTTGTTTATTTTATTTTAATTTTATTTTTATTTAATGATCAATTTTTTTGTTTATTTTATTTTTTTATTTTTGTTTAATGATCAATTTTTTTGTTTATTTTATTTTTTTATTTTTGTTTAATGATCAATTTTTTTGTTTATTATATTTTAATTTTATTTTTATTTAATGATCAATGTTTTTGTTTATTTTATTTTTATTTAATGCTCAATTTGTAATTAAAACTTTAATGACAAATTTGTATTTGCAGCATTAATGATCAATTTTTATTTGTACCTTTAATGATAAAATTGTATTTGCAACTTTAATGATCAATTTTTACTTGCAACTTTAATTAAAAAATTGAATTTGCAACGTTAATGGTAAATTTTTTTTTTGCATCTTTAATGGAAATTTTAAAGGGATTTTTAATAGCAACATGCAATATTAATAACAAATTTGTTCACGGTTTTAGACATTTTTACAATTCTTAGCGCATCGCTAAATTTTGTTCGTAATTTGTTATAGCTCAGTTTGGAAGTTTCCTAGCTATTTAATTTCCAAATTTCATATGCTGCCATTTGACATAAAATTCACCTTACACGTCCTTGCAAATGCTAAAACTTGCAACCATTTAAAAATAAACTAGCATGAAATAAATACGAATTCACACTTCAGAAAAAAATGCTGCAATTTAGAGCAAAGGTGTTTAATTAAACGACTTACTTGGTTCGCCAGAGTTTCCCCTAAATTGCTCAGACTTGCAACCATCATGAACATGACTGCCAAATTGACGTATATGCGTCTTTCATTTGGTGCCTTGGCAAATGTCAGCTTAATGATGTGATTAATCGTTCCAACCGAGGTAAACGCCAGTATACAAAGACTTAACCAGCCGCCGATGGAGCCATAAATTTCAAAGGACTTCTTCAGATTTACAAAAATTTATTTATCTTTTGTACTATATTTATCAAAAATAAAGTTAGCGCTAAGTGGATACACGTTACGTTAAAAAAATCAGCCTGTGGCTAATTTCAGCCAAGACCTGTGGAAGCGTTCATGCAACGTGGACAGAAACCGAGTTCGGTCATGTTCATGTGAGCCTTTCAATCTGAACATGACCACTGCTACCTGGCCTTCCAAATGGACTCACTTGAACATGTCATATATTTTGTACATGAACTTTCGTTCAAAACTGGCCCGCACATGATCTGACAATTAATGTTCATGTAATTTTTTCCTGTTTTAACGAACCTGACCTGAACATGGACATGACATTAAGTTGTCATGTACTACATGTATACATGTGAGAATCACTATCTCTCATATAACTTCACATATAGCTCTTGTAGCCCATATTCTTCCAATGCAATCATGTACTGACCCAAAACAGATGATAACAATGGCGAGGAAAAAGTAACATTACATTATCCGTAATTAAATTACAGTGCAAAGTGCGTGCAAAAAAAGGCCAAATAAATTTTTTATGCGCACTTGGATTCAGTTTTGGCAGCCGTATAATTGTTCCGACATCTCCACGTGCATGCACACACGGCACATATATACATCTGTACTGTCCAAAAGTGTCAACAAATTATTGGATATAGTCCAATCCCGCGGTAATTAGCGGCAAACCTTTACGAATAATTCTCAGGTCATTAGAGAAAATGAATTACATATTGAGACATAATTGCAACCTTTGGGAGCGACGAAATTATCCCCTTCTTCGTATATTACGTTCTTTGTATACGCTAAATTGCTGCCTGAGTTATACATATAAATATATATGCAATTTGCATACATTGAGATTCCCAACTCATTGCGAAAGAACCAGGATGAAGGATTAATTATGTTAGCAACAACCGTTTATGCAAGCTTCATTAATTATATAGGCACACCATATATATGTATGTATATTCATGCATTCATACTGTAGGCGGTTGGATTAATTTGACAGCAATGCGAAAGAAACCACATTGACACAAAACAGGATGTTCGAATTGTACAAGAAAAATTTGAGGGCGGTTCAAACACTAGGGTCAAATTTGGGTATCCTTCAATTCTGCTGGTCAGTGGAACGGCAACGATACGAGAAGTCGAAACTATCACGTATTAAATATGTACTATTCTGCTTGCACGTCTTCAAATGTATTCAAAATATGTTGCACGTTTGCCAAGGAATAGTTCATGGAAGGGAGTCCTGGCGTCTCGGCATCGACGTGGTATGGACGTTGGTGTTCATGGAGAATTGCTTCATGCAGTTGGTACTCACCATGAAGGTCGAGGCAGTCGTTCAGGGCATGAACATGCTTGTTTCGTTTTCTATGCGAAAAGGTAAGGAACGTTTACATTGCAGTGTTAGTTTTCAAGCCTAACAATAAATTTTCCATACAAAAATTAGTTAATTAAACTTTTCTGTATAAAAGACAGATTTTTGGATTGGTGTATTAATGTTGCAACGTTTGCATTATATGCACATGTATTTACAAGTGAAATTAGCACATTTTGTGCATTCAGCAACAAAATGTTAACAATTTTGAGTAGCAATATTTATAGTTTAAGAATTAAGCGGCTCACGTTTTTCTATTTCATTGTTAACAATTCAGTAGCACAAATTTAACAAAATGTATGACATGATCACAATGTATAGTGACGCAAATTTAACAAATAAATGGCGTTTTAAAAATTAAGTGACGCAAATTTAACAATAAAGTGACGCAAATTTAACAATAAAGTGACGCAAATTTAACATGAAAGTGACGAAAATTTAACAATAAAGTGACGCAAAAATTTAACAATTTATCGGTATAAATATAGCCATTTATTGACAAACATTTATCCATTCGAATCAATAGCATTTTATCAAACGGCTATTTACGGTGATACATAATGTTAGTTGTACTTTATGCTCTCAATGTAGCTGCAGTATTTGTACATTTTCAGACGATGATGCCGAAAACATCAATCCATTGGGCCGCCTATTACAATTGATGCCATTGTGGTCGATCTTCACCGGGATGTTCAACGCTCTTACTGCCGGAACTCCATTTCGGCCGAAACCGGGGAATATCAGATATTTCCATTCTCTGCTCCCAGTCACCTTTCAAAATTGGGGGACGTTCATTCTGCTCTTCCCTCTCGAATTTTATTGCACATACTGCGCCGCCTACTTCTGGTGGTGGGCGCTCCTGTTCACAATTCTGTACCTCATGATCCTTCTCGACTCGCTCAACTTCCTCATGGACCAAATTAACTCCGTCAATTCCACTAATAAGTTTTTATTTGCTGTGAGGACCTTCGAAAATATTCGGTTGTACACTCAACTCCGCGTCTTCAACACGCACATCCACGCCTCCTGGTTCCGGCTGTTGCTGGCGAAGCAGACGCTTTCCATTATGAACCTCCATTTGGTGAGTTTATACGTTTGTGTGAAGGGACATCGGGAGATGCCGGCCTTGTTGCTCTTTGTATTTGCTTACTGGGCCATTTCCGTGTCCCCTGCCTTTGAAGCCTTTTACTTTCTCAAACTCGGGATCGTCTACGAGAGTTCTTTGCGGCTGGTGCAACGCTGGAGGAGTCGCATGGACTTTTCTAATCGTAGACGAATGCCGCTTGTTCCGATTTCCGCTCGGGGTGGCTTAACCTTTCAGCGAAGGACGCCCTTGCTCATTATTTTGAGGATCTGCACCGTCGCCAAATCAATGCTTATTGCGTTTTGATGACAATTTTGCAATTATTTTTAATTGACGCTGTGAAATGTAATATGGTTTTGTATCAATTTTTGCTTGTTATAAGTGGATCCATAATTATTATTTCATTTTTATGTTATTGACAAAAATACAGGGCAAAGCCCCTGAGAGAAATTAGTAAATAATTACTTAAATTTTAAACCATTTTTAAGTAAACCCTATATCTTGTATATATAGTATTACAAAGTTTTTGAAACAGCATAATTCCATAAACCCTTCCAAATGCATATCTTTTCCAATGCACACGTGCCGATCTATAATCTATAATGCAGTGCAAATTAATTAATTTCGATGGTATATAAGATAATGAAAATAATCATTTGTGACGAATAATATATAGACAATAACTGATAAGGTATTTTTGGAGCGTAATTACAGCGTTTGCTATAGTGACGAAATAATTACGTTCTGCTCATTTAGCGTTTCCTGGTTAAGCTGGGGCCTCCATCAAACAGATATACCGTATGTTTCACTGTAAGCGCAACCGGCTCAACTGCTTATAACTTCTCTACAACATGGCATAGACATGAGATCATTAGCTTGTTGGAATGCTATAGGAAGACAAGCTTTCAGATGACTTGATAAGTATCGTGATACTATATGTTTCCGTTAAAAAATTATAGGATGCTAATAGAGTTCCTTATCGGTACGAATTAGCGAGTACTAAGTTCGATAATGAGTTCGAATTCAAATTTTAATATTTCATGTAGAAAGCAATCAAAATTATTATTTGATGTTTAATTCGAAGCTATAGTTTAAATCACCTTGACATTGGTATAGATTTGAACTTTGTTTTTCAACTGAGTTTCTAGTTTTCTTTAAGTACTCATTAACCATTTCAAGTATGAGTTCGAGTTTGGATTGAAAATGAAGTACTCAATAAGGAACTCTAATGCGAAACGCGTGAAAATATGGCTGTTAACAAATCGTCCACCCTCTCTTTATAACGGTTTATCAAAAAGCACTTACACTTGATTAGCATGGCGAATAACCGGTACATATAAGGACTGTCTTATTCTTCGTAAATGTTCTGGTCCATCTTAAAAATAATGAAATATCCCAACGGTAGATGTAGCGGACTGATGTGGGTTGTGCAGGGTGACTATTAGTTTTAAATAGATACTTGACCATTAAATTGATGTGCTTCTTCAAACAAGGTTTTTAATATTACTATCCAGATCCTTGTAGGGTTATGTACTATTGTCGAAAACAATGCCTTGTGCTAATAATTGGGTTATTCCAATAAATTCCAGCCTGTGTTGATGATGATGATAAGGAATATGTAACACAAGATCGTAACAGAGAAAAACATTTAATTGACGGGCATTCAAAATTAAAGAAAACTCGGTGTGTATTGGGAGAGAAATATGAGAATACTGGGTTAAACCATTATTAGAGAAGAAAGGTAAATGGCGGGGAATCCAAAGCTACTGCAATAACCATTGCAGAGAGAGAGGCTGAATGGCAGGGGATCCAAAACTTCCCCGTTATAAATTGAAAACTATTAGAGAAAACCGTCATGAAAAGTGCATTTGTCATATTAAATCTCTCGGGGGCAGAGCTCCGCACGAATCGAATATTTCCAAGGTTAGGTTTGTATTCGATTCGAATTTGAAACTTCGGCTCTTTTTTGTTACTATTCGGATTCAGATTGATTTTTCGAATCGAATAATGTTCCCGAATTGGATTTGCATAATGAACGCCATTGTGATTTGAATTCGATTTGTAATCGTATTCGTAAATTCAAAAAATATTCTATTCGGATTTGTATTCGTATTGCATTCGAATCCAATGCGAATATAATCCAAAATATTGTCGTTTAAGACCCAAAAGTGACTAAATAGGCACAAAACTAAAGTTTTAAATATACATATTTTCTAAGAGCTTTTCGCATCTTTTAGGCAAGTTATCCCCTTGTACGGAAAATTAATACCGATCAATTTAATCGAGTATTTTGTGAATTCGTGTACGTATTCGATTCGGATTTACATTATACAGTACTCATTATAGATTTGTATTCGGTTTGGATTCGTTTTAGGAAACAATTTCAGTTTCTACTTGTACTCGTATTCGATTCGAATCAAACCGAATCCCGAAAATTTGGATTGGGCTTGGTTTGAATTCGGTTCGAATTCGATTATTCGAATATTATTCGTATTCGTTCGGAGGTCTACTCGGGGGGGGGGGAGTTTGTGAACACCGTTACAGTGCGAGCACCGTTATATGGATGCCCATTATAGAGATATAGTCGACTGTATGCATCAGTATAACATTCAGCTGTACAACCGTTTCTTGGCGGTTACTTCGAAATTCCACAATTGGTAGCAAAATGCAAGCACAGCCAGGATAAATCCCGCCCCAAAAATTGCGAATGTCGTTGTCATCGACCGCAAATCGACGGGATCAACCTCTAAATTTCGAATAGCCAACCTACCCCATAGCATACCCCATAGATTCATACCAATAAAGTTATTGATATGCCTCAAATCCGGTTTGAATCTGGCGAATTCCAGTTGTACTCGAACATCCCAGTTTCGAGCATACTTATCCCAGAAGTCTAGAAATCCCCCTTGAATCAATCTAGCCCATAGACCCTGGAAACATTGGCCAAAGATATTGTCCGTCACCAACGCCTTGATTACCCTATTCAACCTGGGCACGGAAAATAATCTATCGCGAAATTGAAGAGGCCTGATCCTGATAAAATTATTGATGTGCCAAATTTGCTCGTCACCAATAATAAAATACATGACTTCCTCATCATTTCGAATTGAATAATTCCCAAATGTGTCCACACTTCCCTTTTGGCGCGCCATTAAATGAACGAATTTGCCAAACAGAGACGGAACAGCTTCAAGTTTGTCTACAATTCGTAATGTCTGGACATGAAATGGGCCCGACGTGCTAAAAACAAGTTCGTGGCTCAACATATGTCTCATGTTCCATACAAGCCTGGAGCCATTGTTGAAAAAGAATATTCGATTCTGAAAACTTCGAATCGATCCCTTGACGTTTGACAGGTCATTCCAATTTCTCGGCATTTCCGGAGGCTGATTAAAGTACAAATAGGACGGGATTTCCCCTTTGTAGTAATTGCCGAAGAAAATAAGTAGGATTCCCCACGCAGCTAATGACCAAGCTTGGTTCGGGCTTAATCTAGACACTTCCGGCCAGCCATACTGATCAATTAGAGGGTAGGCAATGTGTTCCAAAGCGGTTTTTAGTGACCAGGAAAAGACACCGAGTTTACAGAAGCCGATCAAAATCATTATTGAAAGCATCAACAATAGCCAGGATCCAAAATCCATTATTAGGACCAGTAGTAGCTTCTATATCGTAACCCCTGCAGGGAGGGGTGCGAGTAACTTTGAGCTCAATGTAAACATTGAGTCA
>JAQGBT010005204.1:0-14803 GCA_034698585.1 Disparrhopalites patrizii
AAAGCGAATTTGGACTGAAGGTGCTTCCATCCACACGTTCCCCGCAAGTGCACTTGATTAAGGGGCTTTTTAGCTCTGTTCGAGGGATAATAGAGGAGAACGTATTTTGTATTGGAAGTTTTGTTGAGAATAAAAGTTGGTAGGGTGAGCCAAGTGATTTCATGGTTTGCCAACTCACGCCTTTTTATTCTTGTTCTGGCTCTTAAGCATGATTCCTGCATTTTTTTTCTCTATCTCTCCCTTTCTTCTTCTTATTGAGTAAGACACGAGGAGGATTTCTTATAATTTCAACTGGGACTTTAGCTACTGGATCAAGTGATGGGATGTACCATTTGATTAGTTCCTTTGTTCCCATTGTTTCTCATCTCACTTGGTGCATACTCAATCCTTTGGACTTGAGATAGATCTTGACTCGCCTCAGCCCAGAGAATGTCTCTTCTGTATGTCACATTCAAAAATACCTTCTTACACATTAGCAATCTCCCCCATTTTTTATGGACCAAGTCATCTCTTCCCTTTTGTCGGCTCTCCCTACACAGCCCTGTAGAAATTTGGAAATGTTCTGCTCCAACATTTCCAGTGTAAAAACATTTGTTGACGAATAGCGGAATAACAGAAGAAAAAAGTCTTTGAAGGAAAGATATATCTCCCCCAATATGTTCTTCTTTATCGAAAGTTTCCCAATTTGAAAATGTCTACCTCATTCACACTCTGCGGATTCCAGAGAGTAAATCTCCCTTTATTAATCATCCCACCATTTCCACCTTATTTGATACTGGGAGATAATGATTAAGATGGTAGTCTCCATTTTTCAAGGAAGAACGAGCAATCAGGAAGGAGTTACTTCCCGTCTTTTTTTTGAAAACGATTCAACTTCTAGCAAATCCGCAAAATAAATAAACTTTTTCGAATTTCAAATGCTTACCTATTGAAAATGCTTGGATTACCCGACATCCCGCCAATAATTGTCAATTACCCGTTCAAGACTGTTAGACGGTAAACCGAAGTTATTTCCTTTTTGTCAAAACTATCCACAATCCAAAGCTCGTGCCGTAACAACGATATGATTTTGGAGGAAAAGTTGCCCAATTTGTGTAACATTTCTCTTGAAGCGGATTTTCGCTAAAGTCGAGAAATTACCTTCCGTATAACATTATGTAAATGGATTTGTGGGATTTTTTAGTAAGTTTTTTCTCCCATAAATGCTCTTTTCTCATTGTACACGCCTAACGTTGTAATGGCTCCTGCCATCGCGAGCCTCAGGGAAATGCTTAACCCAGTTCCACATGGCCAATTAAGACGAAACTGTTGTCGTTTTAGTTGTTCATGAAGTAACTTGATTGTTGTATCTTTTATTTACCGGCCAAATTGTTCCCATTCGACACCTTTATGAGGACCTATTTGCATATTCGGCCTAAACAATTATTATTACGTTAACAATTGGTATTATGCGACAGATATTTTAGACTTATTCCCTTGTTTACCTCCGGCATACGACCATTTTTCCAAGGCGTAAACAGATACTTTGTTGGTACAATGTTCAAGTGTCTTGTGCTGGCATATATTTGTCTTGTATTGTAAATAATGGTAATTGATAAAGAATGACCTGAGTGAGGTCATGTTTGATGTCAGATGAAGTGTGTACAACTGATGTTTAACCTGTCGGCGTGTGCTTCTTGAAACTTATTGCAGGTGGACGACCAGATGAAATTGTTACAGCATTCATGGTCGGACATGTTGGTCCTGGATCACATCCACCACCGCGTCCACAATCACCTCCCCGATGACGCTCCACTGCCAAATGGACAGAAGTTTGACCTCTTGGCTCTCGCCCTCCTGGGTGTCCCCAACTCCTTGGACCGATTCAATGAGATCACGATGAAGCTGCAGGATATCAAGTTTGACGTGGCCGACTACATTTGCCTCAAATTCCTACTTCTTCTCAATCCAGGTTCTCTACATTTTTTGCGGTCGTTTCAACCCACAACACACCTCATTCTTCATGTCATTGCATTTCCCCTTTCTCAGCTCTCCATTATTCCAATTATTTCCCTATTCACCCCCTTTTTCATTAACTTTTCCCTCTCCCTTTTATTTTGCACTTATCCCATCTAAAATACTTCTCCAAGTGCGCCCGAATCAAAAGCATCCCATTGGAAATAAATTCTTGACCGCCATTGCTCATGGCATGATTCATTGTTGAAAAAACGGATAGGTTCAATCTGTAAATAGTAACTTGAGCCCTGTGAATATTCTTGTAATACTTGCTCCTTTGTTGACGTTAGAGCCTGCCGAGAATCTAACTGAAAACCTTTCTTTAGCTCTTGATTGTACATGCTTCCTTTAGCTACTGTATTATTACATGAGCATTGCTGTAGTCTTTTTCACTTAATAATTCCAACATGGAAAATCAAATTTAAACCAATAATTGTCAATTATTATAATAATAGCTTCCATCTGCGGCTTAGAAGTTCCCATTTTTTCTCCATTCCCCATCTTTTCTGTCTTTGATAAATACTTAAATTTAAATATCAATTTTAAATTAAATTCCTAATGAGCTTCCAAAGCCGTTTGTACATATTGGGAATTTCTGTATGTACCAGAATTTGTGGATTTTTTTCGGGATAATTAATGACCCTATTAATCCCTTGTTTCCCCCCGTAGTCCTCTGTTAACCTGTAGAAGTAACTCGTAGTTCAAATTATTATGAAGCCCTTCAAGGACCTTGACAATCAATTGGAAAATGCTTAACATTCCATTTTTTTACTCGTGACAGACGTGAAAGGGCTTCAGAGTCGGAAGCACGTCCAGGAGACACACGACCATGTACAACAGTCCCTCCTCACCTACTGCATAAACTGCTATCCACAAGTTCAAGTAAGTCCAAGCTTTCTCTTCGAATTTTAATTGCATCTCCAAATTTTAATTTTATCTCCGAATTTTACTTTTGAACAAGGATTTAAAAATTGAGAACCTCGCGGTGAAAGTCTGCGGAGAGACTTTCTCCCATGTATTAAAAACTGAATGAGAATGCGAAGGACCATGAATAAGCTTTTGCATGATGTTTTTGTGTGATTCCAGGAAAAATTCACCAAGTTGTTGCAAATCCTCCCCGACATCCGACAGGTGGCGAGTCGTGGGGAGGATTTCCTGTATTACAAGCACATGAACGGAGGAGCCCCCACACAAACGCTCCTCATGGAGATGCTCCACGCCAAGAGGAAATGAGACTCCTGCCGTCCCCAAAAGAACCCAGAAGAAACGTCCCCTGCACCTTCGAATTCCAACGGGTCTCCGTCAATTACATCCTACCGAGGAATAAAAGAAAATATATAAATATATATTACATTTACAAAAAAAAAACTAAACTAAAAACATGCTACTACCTATATTAAATCCTGACTATTACATCTTCAAAAAAGAGAAACCAGAAATGAGTAGCCCATTCTTGTTAGATGAACAGGATTAAATATAAATTGCTATCGAAAAAAAAACACCCACAAAACAATGACACTTTTTGAGAAGAAAGAAGAAATAGAAAGAAAAAAAATGGCAAAAAAAATATTTACCTTGTTTTGTTTTTTTTGTTTTTTTGAAGAATATAAAATACTTGCTGGCTATATTTTGTTTCTTCCAAGTATGGCTTACTAATGACTATCAATTTTTCGTGTGCTTTTCACGAGTACATTATAATACTTATATAGCAAAATGACTATACTCTGTATATTTTTATTTTGGTCCAGGAAAGATGCACATCAAAAACTGCGATATTTCTTCAACAAAAAATTCTGTCTTTATTCAAGAAACACGAAATAGTTGAATATTTTGTTTTTCCTTCCGAAGAAAAAAAGCTGTATGATTTATTATTTATATACAAAGATACATACAAAAAAAAAGAAAAACGATAAAGTACCTACTAATTAATATGATTACTGCTTTTTCGCGTTCAAGAGTATATATTAAATGTAAAATATATTTAGTTTTTTTTACACAAAGCGTGAACACTCCCTGTACCACTACGATAGACGTTCAAGTTATAGTTTTATATTATATTACAATTAATGTAGGGAATTATATCTAAAAACAAACTAGGGACACATGTATAGTGATGTAACAATGTAGTATTTTGTTGTTTCGTACACATTGCATTCAAAATTTATTTATATACCTAATGTAACCGTTACTAGTACTATTGTAGCTCTTTACATGTTCTATTTTTTTGGTATTAGTGTTTCTTTTTTTTTTTGAAGGGGAGAGAAATGTCAATTGTTCTACATTTCTCCGATTCTACTGGCAAAAACTATCCGCTGTATGTACAAAAACCTTTTTTTTATACAAAGAAAAAGGATTTTCTGGAGAAGAAGAAAAAACTTTTGACAAAGTATCACTCTTGTGGGGAGATTCAAAGGGGTTTATTTTGTTTCTTTATTTACGAAACTTTTTTTTTTGTGAATCTATTACACTGTAAGGATTTGACATACTGGTAGTAAAATTCTTAGTATTTGCTAATGAAAGGTGTGTGCACTCAGAACCAGTATAATCTTGTTACTACCTAGTGCTCTAGGACTACATACATACGTAATCACGTAATTCTTAAAAAAGGTAGACATATACAACTTTTATTATGTAGTACTCATTGTTGTATGTTATGATCATTCAGAGAATGCCTGCATTAGTTTCTAGACTTATTTTTTTCTTATTCGACTAGGGAATATTATTGTAACAGACTAAAAAAAGGTTATGTCAATTATTTTTTTTTGGAGGGGAACAAAGCTGACAAGAAGATTGTTGAACGTTTCTCCCAGAGAAAGTGTGTGAAACACTTTTTTTCCAGCCGTTTGCGCTATCAGCTTGTTATTTTGCCAGTTTTTACACAAAAAACAATTTGCACACACAAAAAAAGCACACATATACACAAAATTCATACATTTAGAAACTGTATTGTTAAGGGTGCATACATAATAATATTGGCCTGATGGTGGCTTGTTTGTTCATTGTTGTCCTCATTGTTGTTGTGTGAGTGAGTGACCTGGGAAAATGGACATTTTTTTGGTCTTTTACTCTGAGAAACATTAATTAATTATATAATGGTTAGTCTTTATAGGAAATATTCAATGGTTTCTACTCTAAGCAAAGTGTGTCATTATTATAGAAAAGTGTTTAAAATAATCAGTTTGGGCAAAAAAAAGGAAAAGGAAGAGCTGCTTGAGGGCAGTGAGTGAAGTGTAATTCTAATAAATACATAAATATTACATGAATACATATATATTCTATATTTTTCTATATACTTGTAGATTTATTACTGTGCTAATTGATCGTATAGTGTTATTATTATTATTTTGTTTTAATTTGTGGACGTTATTACAACTGTTAGTGGTTCTAATTAAGTATGATTAATACACGTAGTCGTTATTCCGTAAAAAAAGGAGGGAAATCCATTTAACTTCTGTATATTTCAAAGTCCATTCCTAGCGGACAGACAAAAAAGTATACTTTACACAAGGGATTTATGGGCATACTATATTATTATTTTTAAACGATTCTACAAGAATTATTTACAATTATTAAATGCTACTATAGGCTAATTTTTTTTGTTCTCCTTTTCTCCCGTGCAAAAGTTTTATTCCCTAAATTTTTTTTTTGTAGACTTTATTTGAAATAGTAAAAACAATAAATTTGGTAGCTTATTCTGGGTTTGATTGCATGATGAAAAAAAAAATTGTACACGACTTTATTGGTATAGAATTTACGTAATTGTATTCTGTGTGTGGGTGATGGGGAAAATCGAGGGAATATAGGGGAAACTTCTATATAATATATTATTAGAAATAAATACAATTATTAATTGTGTAAAGTATGGTTACTTAAAAAAATCCTGCAAAATGGAAAGAGAAAATGGTACATTCAAAGTAGTAATGATAAAAGGCAACATGATACCTGATACAAAAAATGACATAACATCACCGTTATGATAACTAAATTTAAGGAGACATTAAATATTGCATCTTTAAGAGTAATAACTACAATTCTTCCTCCAAAAAAACACCATCATTTTCTCCAGAAACCAAAAAAACCAAATTCAAATCAAACGGCTTACAAAACCAGTAAGACGACCATCTCTTAAGAAAAAAGTAACAGATGTGTAGCATTTTAATTATTCTTTCCCATTTGAATGCAAATTAAAACAATAAATCTGAGCTGCAGATAAAAAAAACCAGCCAAGAAAAAAATCCAGATTTAAACAAAAATGAAGTTAAAAAAAAAGAATCATATACCATTTTGAAGCCGTCCTGTCACACTTGGGAAATCTTGATAATCTTTGACCTGTTAAAACTTGTACAGTTAAATCCTAGTTATTGTAGTTACTATTCTAAAAGTGTAACAAATGTGAAAGTAGAGAAAGAGAAAGAATGTCTTAAAAAAAGGAAAAACTGGTTTTATCTCCATTAAATAGCGTCATGAAAATGTTCCAGGGATAATTAAAGAAAGCACGGCAACATGAGTGTGTTATAATTTGCAAATTAAGTGAAAAATGTACGTTCGACAATGTTTAGATTATGTCAAGTATAAACGTTAAAAAAAATCTTACTTTATTAATTAATTATTAACGCTCGAGAAGTTTATTATTATTTCATGTACAGATGTTGATACCTTGTAAATAGCTTAATCTAAATAAATATATGAAACCTCTCCGGGGACAATTTTTTTCTGTTTTTTTGTAACAAGTAAGAAATGTCCCAAATTATATCTGGTTTGAATGGCTCCTTTTGGGCATAAATGCTACACTATTGTTAGAAGGAAATTAAGTTCTATATAGAAAAAAAATGACAGCTGGAAAGGATTGACTTCCTTCGTGGGAAACAGAGCATACGTGCATTTTATATAATAGTTATAAACTGATATACAATTTTTTCGTTTGTTGTTGTGGATATATAGTATATAAAAAAAATAGGGATATATTAAAAAAAAAGAATATAATTTACAAAGAATTATACGAGAGGTAACAGTTGAATCCTATTATAATAATGTAACCTTTATGTCAACAATCAAATTACCAAAAAAAGGAAGCAGCAAATGAACATGTTTTTTTTAAAGAAGACAAGATTACTACCTATTGAATATGTTTTTTTGTTTCTTTTATTATCACTATAATGTAATTAGACTCTTAAAAAAAATATGTACATAAGGTGGCGGTATTTTTTACAAGTGGACAATGTGTAAAAGTGGGAAACATTTTTATTTATATTATTATTGTTAAATATGACTATATTATTAGAGTATGATTCTCATGAAGTATACTTGTACGTGTTATTATATGGAAGTTCATGAGAAAAAGGGAAAAAAACCTGGACAATGTTGTGCAAACAAAAAACTTAATAAGTGGGTAAACATGTAAATAATATTAAGCATTAACATTACTGTATAGATGTCAATTATGAACGCTGTTTTAGGGGTGGGACAGGGCTTTTTTTTAGAGAGAGAGAGCGTGAGAGAGAAAGAGAGGCTACATCTCGGAGCAAAGACAAAGTGAGAGACGGAATAAATTACAATTGTGTAAAAAGTAAACATTTACAGTATAGGAACATTATAATTATGGAAAAAGAGTGAACATACATATACACGATATTTGACTAGTTTTGTATTTTTAAGGGAAGACAGTAAGGACAGAGAGAGAGAGCGAGAAAAGATATGGAGTCGTATATTTTACAAGAAAAAGAAAAATGTATTTTTGATTGATTTTTTTTTCTAGGACATTGTGTAAGAAATGTATAATAGTAGTGCCATTTGACATGTGTAAAAGTCGTCAAAAACTTGAATCTTTTTCAGTGCAACCATATAAATATCATTCAGAAATTGTAGACACTTTTTAATAGGGAAGCACATCCATAATAGGAATCTTTGGTCTCCCTTTTCTATTGCTAATGCGGGGAAATGACAAAAAGGCAGAGCCATCGGGGAAAGTGAGTTCCCCAAGGAAAGTGAGTTCCCAGGGGAAAGTGAGATCGTCGGGGAAAGCGACGGAGTTTCCTCGGAAGTCCCATTGAAACTCTCTAACAACACAGAATAGTCAGTTCCCCTAGCAGTGAGGATCTGCGGAGACGAGAAAAGACTTACTCTTGGCATTTGTATTAGGAATAATTAGACTTATTTTCTATTTTGGGCCATTTACAATTTGTGTTTCAATACATAAAAAAATGTCAGTCTTCCTCCTTATCTTTTGTCAATTGTCAATTTTTTTTTTTAATTTCTAGTAGTTTCACCATTTTCCTCATAGTATTGTTGTTTTTTCAAAGATACAAATATGCACATATTTATTTTTGTAGGAACATATTCAACTTTTTACACTTGCTTTCCTCTTGTCGGCGAGATGTACGTGAGAATTTTTGTGTTTCGGTGTGAGCGAGAGAATGTCTTGTGAACATGCTGTGTAACTGACGCCCTTTCTCCTTATTTCTAATTTGTTCTTTTAAATCATTGGTCGTTGCCGAATTTTCGATTTATCAGTATATAATATCTTAATATGCAATTAGATTTCTTCCACTCTTCTGTACTTTCCCCTCTTTAGTAAAAACGTTAGCACAGAGAAGGTTATCTTGTTCAGCTTAGTTTCTTGGGAAGTTGGTGCCTTTTTTTTCGGTTCCAGCCTTGATGTATATTTACTTTTTCATTTAATTCTTTATCCTTATTTGGGCTTTTTTTTCGGTGGTAAAAATTAGTATAGGATCTTTCAGTGGACGTGAGACAATCCTGATTTCTTGTGGGTTTTTCAGAGGGCTTCTGCTATAAACCGAACGAATGCAATGAATGAGGTTCTTTTGAATTACAGGGGAAGGAGTGCTCGATGAATAGTTATAAAAAAATGTGTGAGAGGGAATTTAATAGAAAAAAAACGTGGTTATATCATGGCCGACATTCCATTTGTGATTTTTAGATGGCAGTTTCTAATAGCATAATTAAGGAGTACATCCATACGTAATATTATCACTATGAAAAAGAATATTAAAATGTACATAAAATATAAATACATATGTATATATATAATAAAAATATCCTTATACCCTCACATAGGCTGTTTTGTTTTTCAAAAAAAGAAGGAATAATAACCTGAGTGCAAATATTATACTCCACTTTCTGAGCGCAAAAGCTTGAACGCTTGTGTCGGAAACTTTGTCCCTTGTAAAAGCTGTATAGAATATGTTAAATATAATATAAAATAATATGCTTGTGTAAGTTTTAAACGGCTGTAAAAGGAACGTTGATTGAATGAAAAATGTCGGACAGAAAAGTCGTGACGAATTGAATTTATTTCGGGAAAAAATGTTGACACGTCAAAAAAAAAAAGCTTACCTAATCAATATACATTTCTTGCTTTTTCGAGCGTGCTCCGTGGATAGAACAAACGTGATTTGAACGAGGTGTAGAAAAATTGAAAAAAGTAACGGATTTTTCAACAAAAAAAATCTCAAGGTTTTATCACTCACATATTGCTCTATTTAGACAAACGTAAAATGTAGTCAAACCATAAGAAAATCCATTGTTATTCTTCTGGAAACGGGACAAGTTTTCCTCAAAAATAAAAATTGCTCTACAAGGAAAAAGTATTTTCATGGGGAATTGTCAGAGTAGGATTGGAAGCTTTTAGGGGATATGCAAAGGGAAGCTTAGCTATTGGCCCAGGACAATCGATTGTGTAATAAAAGATTTGAAGCATTAAGGATAAACATAAAGGATTTTTTGAAGGATATTTTTGGACAACTTGGAGATTATATTAAGTGTAAAGGAGTGAGAGGGCAAGAAAGGGCAGGAATGGACACGTATAAACACAGGATTTTTGTGTTGTGAGGGAAATTGTGCAAAATCGGATTGAGGTGAGGTGATGAGGGAGTGATAGAGTACCTTTTGAAACATATTAATAGAATATCTCTCTGTAAGATCACCCTTAAAGCTTGTTTCACGCAGTCTGTTGATTTCCCTCTGAATCCCGCTCGTGAACCGAGAAAGCTTCTTTATATAGAAAGGGAAAAGTGCTAGATCGGAGTTTAATTTACAGCGCTTTCTGCTTCTCTCGGTCAATCTCTTGGAAGGCAATTCATTTTGGGACGGAAGAGTACAATCATTGCGTTGAGAGGGCATAATAAATCAGGATAATCATTAGAAAAATCAAATCGAGTCAGAATAAACGCTTTCACCTCTTCTGTTTGATGGCGTATGCGATAATCACAGCTTGCTAGGAAGACTTCCCGGGTTTAAAAAAAAAAATCAAAGCATTTAAATGGAACTTATTAAAGAGGATTTCCTTTAGTCGGAGAGAGGAGAAAAATAATGGAAAGTGTTCACCTCTTTTACTCTTTATTTTCTGTAATTCTCACTTTCAACTCTTTCAATTTAATTGTGAATTCTGTAAGAACGCATTTGTAATTTCCTGGGAAAGGCCCGTTGCCTCCAGAAGATTACCCCAATCCCGACAACTTAAACTAGGCAGTGGTGAAAATTGTATTCAAAGTGTAATAGAAAACGGAATGGATCGTCAGTTTTTTTTTTCGTGAAATATCCTTGAGTTTTTTTTAAAGAAGAAGGATTGCAAAAAAGCCTTGTTTTCTGTTGTTTTATGATTAGTGTCAATTATGTAATGTAGAGGAAACTGGTTTATTTAATATCGCCACCCACACTTGTAGCTATATATTTTTTGGATGCCTGCGTACACCATGTAGAAAATGGGAAAAATAGTCGTATATAAAAAAAATTATAGTGTATCTTATATATTATATAAATATACTTAATATTACCCCCTCGAGATGCGTATTTTGTGTTTGTTCAATGAAAAAACGTTATGTGTATAAAACGTATGTAAAAATATTATTATATTTAGTACCAATATTATTATTATAGAACAATAACGTAACTGGATTTACAGTGGAAACGAATGAGAATTAAATTGTCGTGGTTTATTTCTGTAATTTTTTTTGTTTTTATTTTCATTTTACTTTTCTTCCAAAAACATTCTTCCCTTTTTCTTCTCTTGTAAATTTTTCTTCCCATTTTTTCGTAACCTGTGACCTGTAATATACACTTTGCATGCATTTCCCATTTTTTTCGTTTCGAAAAAAAAAAATCATTCAGTTATTTGCATCCGAAATTTATTTCCATCGTCTTGTCTCCTCTTTCTTATTCGTTTCTATCTCTTTCCATGCACAAGAAAAACTCTGCACCTGCACATTTTGTACGGACAACGAATGGGATATGTATAGCAAAAGAGAAAAGTCATCATCTTTAAAATTTCTTTGCGGACGTTTAAAACTATCCAAAAACATTTCGGATTTCTTGCTTTGAAAAAAGAATTCCTGAGCTACAGATGCACTGTTTAAATTAATTCCACATCAGCAAACTGTAAAAAGAATGTATATTCAACAACAAAGGATTTTGTATTTCAAAAAAAAAAATATATTGAGGCAAGCAACCATAGGCAGAGGAAACTTTTAGTAAGATTTCTATCCTAACACTGTACATACATACGTACTTAACTAAATCTATTATTACTTATTCTATATTAAAAGTCTATATCTACATATTTATTGAAAAAAACGCATCTTTGACAGATGTTCGAGTCACAACGTACCTGCTGCAGTTGATGAAAAAAATATTAGTCGTAAAAAAATATTATTGTGGAGAATTATACTCTGTCGGTTTTTTCCTGACATATTTTCAAAAAAATGATAAACCTCTAAAAATACCGCCAATTATTACAAAAAAATAATGCATTTTTGATGTGTATTGTTGGAAAAAAAAATTATGTACAGATTAGGAGGGAGAGAGTCTCATCTCATCACATGTGTGTAAATATCTGTGTGTGCTACGTTTTAAGAGGGGACATTTTTGAAGAGGGAATAAAATAGAAAGCTATAGCTATGGAATGGAGAAAGATGAAGGGAAAGGATTTGAAGCCATTTTGAAGCCCGGAAGGGAAAGGGATTTGTTATTCACTCTAGCTCGAGGGCATGAAAGGAAGGAAATTCAAAACCAATCCGGAGAAAGGGATAGCTATAGGTATACTTATCCAATGAAAAATGAAATCATTTCCTAGGGACGCTTTTAGGGTGCTTCACATCTTCACATACCTATACAATTACAATTAGCTTACAATTAGTACTGTAAATACGCCTAGCGGGTGCTCACCTTCCATTTCACTAGTAGAATTTGGTCTCAGCTAGAATTCGTGTCTTCACGCGCTTCTATAGAGAGAAATCCCTAAATCAATTTACTCACACAGAAGGAGACAACATAATGTTTGCCGGCAAATTCCGTATGAGAATGAAAGGGAAATCATTATTTGTTGAATCAAAAATGTATATAGATATGTATAGATGTGTATTTGATAAGTTCTTCGTGTGCTTCGTCGGTGCTTTAGCATTACTACTGAGTCAGATTTTAATCTTAATGGTGACTACACAGAGTGAGTGGAGTAAATGAGAAAGGGTTGAGTGAGAGCTTTCAATGTCTAGCTTGACAAGAGTGTTTCTCGGAATACAAATAATCTAGGGGAATAATAATAGTAACTAAATATCATAGTAACTAATAATAAGGCATAATTAAGATGACTTTTTATTTTAATTTTTCTACCAAGCTTTTTTTCGCATCCTTATTAGAAAAGCAAATCCAATTTTTTTTGCAGGATATCCATGGGGGGGGGAGAAAGTAACAGAGAAAGAATCATGCGGAGAAGGATCAACTAATGTGATCCAAAACATGTATATGAGTTCAGATTCAATCTAGAAGGACTAGTGCTGTCTTTTATAAAACTTGTAATATTTCATATTATTTGTAAGTTAAGGTATTTAAACTTGTTCAAATAATCTTGTAAATAGGATGATATTTATTTAATAGCGGTGGTTACATATGTATATATAATAATAATAATTTATGACGATTTATTTGTCATTCTTTGCATACACATAGTACAGAGTTGCAATGAAGGTAGCAGACGATACGTTAATCTTAGGTCTGTTTGAAAGGTTTTGTAAGGTTATTAGCATACTTCCGGTCTAATTTTTGCCCTATCATTACTATTCATAAGTGACAGTGCTTTTGTTGCAGTTGACAGATGTTTTTTTAAAACTTGTTTAGTATGAAGGTAATTAGGTTACACGAATATAACGGTATATTATTGCGTACACAAAAGATTAATATACATACATTTAAGATTAATTTTTTAGTTGAAAGGGTTAACGATAACAACTAAAATAATGTATATTAAATAGGAGCACATGTCAACATCAGGCAGTTTTTTATACATACATGTACATATATAAACATACGTTACGTTCGTCTGAATCAATTTTTTGCCCTCGTCCCCACAGCGTTGCTAAGAGTTAAGTGGAACTTTAATGTAATTAATGTAAGTTTCAGAGGCTAACATGTTGTAAATGTTTCATAATATATAATATGTATAATATATATATGCATTTAAATAGGGGAAATAATGGTTGAGGTTGGGGTGTAGACATTTCATAATAAATGAGCACGAAAAATGCTTAAAGTTGTACGGTAATATAAAATTGTTTAGAGTAAAGCAGAGAAAGTACTCCAGTATAATCTTGCATAAAAATAAGCAAATGGATCAACGGTAGTCAAGTTGGGGGCAGAAAAAGTAAATTGGGAAAGTGAAGAGAAAAGAGGACATTTTTATGTATAACATAACAGCTAAAACTTATTACTTATTATACTTACACTTGAATCCATTAAATAAAAATATTCAAGTCAAACGATGCTGCCGTAATGTAAGAGTCCGAAAAAATATAAAGTGCTGATCATGATAATCTATGTATTCATTTCAAGGGAAGAAACTATAGGTAAAATGTACATCACAAAATACATCTTTGGTTGCATGCATTTCCGTGAGTTTTTAGTATTATATGCATTAGATATAATTGTAAAATCCAAGTTTGATTGTCTTAACTATAAAAATATTAAAGAACAACAAATCAACGGCGTGTCCAAAGTTGTCCTGCATAAAGGGGTTTAAAAGAATCTACGAGTACATACGTGAAAGTACGTGGATATTCTTTATATATAAGTCTATATGTATATGTATACATTACAGTTATTACAAAAGTATGCATTATTGCTTTTCTGTATGTCAATAAAGGAATTTAATGTGATAATAATACTAAATCGCATTTTGATTTATTTACGGCACTGCCCACCCTCGTAGTGTTTTTAACTGCATAAAGGCACCAAGTTGCTGGTCCACAAATAGTACTGTTGTTGTTTTCACTAACTACAGAGCAATAATTTGGCTATGAACATCAAAAACAAAATAGGAGCGTGAATGTCATTTATTTCGTTCTCATTGTAATAATAGAATTTAAATGATGATATAATTCAGTTGCGATGCGTAATTCCGAGGTAGTAAACGTTAAATGAGCAGTATTCGGAAGAATATGGCTGCCAACACTAGCAGCAGACAGTTGATTGACGGAAACGACAACCTTGAGTTTAGCAGCATCCAGTTTAACCCCTGTGATTAAGTTCAATGGATAACTCTTGGTTTTATTTTGAAATTCCAAGTCCATTCGATCTCCACCCCAAATGACTACGAGAAAAAAACAAATTTTAACATATTATGACAATTACCGCGTCCAAAAATATTAAGATGGAACAATTGTCGAAGACTCACCACACAAAGCATTTTTCAACTTGTTAAAGCGACCAGTAGATACCATAACAGGATACAGGTCGGACCTGCTAGGAGAATCGCCAGCGCCTTGTATTTTCCTGCGATGAAGCGAGAAAGGATTTTAGCTCA
>JAQGBT010005205.1:0-14801 GCA_034698585.1 Disparrhopalites patrizii
GGTTCATTTTCTTCTATTTTTCTGTGTAATTTTCTTCTATTTTTCTGTGTAATTTTCTTCTATTTTTCTGTGTAATTGTCTTCTATTTTTCTGTGTAATTTTCTTCTATTTTTCTGTGTAATTTTCTTCTATTTTTTTGTGTAATTTTCTTCTTTTTTTCTGGTTCATTTTCTTCTATTTTTTTGTGTAATTTTCTTCTTTTTTTCTGGTTCATTTTCTTCTATTTTTCCTTTTGATTTTCTTCTATTGTTCTGGTTCATTTTCTTCTATTTTTCCTTTTGATTTTCTTCTATTGTTCTGGTTCATTTTCTTCTATTTTTCCTTTCGTTTCTAGTGTTCTTTCCTGTATGTTTTACAGGTGGATTTTTTTGGCTGGATTGATGTGGATGGAAATTTGTATGATAGAAGATTGTCCATGCTGTTGACATGTGGAATGTAGGACATGGAGTTGGAATATATGTACCTAATGACCTTTGACCTGACCTGATTTTCCGATTTTCTGAAGGTCAAAGTTTGTCAAAGGGTTAGTTGTGGTAAGTGATCAAGGACGTGGCTAGTTAGTTTATTGGTTCGTTGTATGGAATACAGGGATAATTTTATGTTTATACATATTTGTATGTAAATGTTTATATTGTTAAAATTAAATTAAATTAAAAGGAATTAGATTAAATTATTATTAATATGTAAAAAAAAATGGGTTGTTTGGGACGGTCTAGGGGATTTTGGGAGGCCGTTATCGGATATTTTTTTGTCTGAGTTGAAGAGGGGGAAAATGTGTGGAGAATCAAAATTGCGGATAGACATTGCGTTAAATCATGGGTGATCGATTTATTTGGAGATGGGAAGTAATAATTAGTGATTTATTCATTGTCTTTGTTGTTTTTATGGTTCCAATTCCGTGTTAACAGCTGATACAACACCTGTGGGGTACAAGTAGACAAGGTGATGGAAGGTTAGGAGCAAATGTGTTACAAGGTTCAATATCAAAAACGAGGCGAAGGAATGAATTGGGGGCAAATTTGTACAAATGAAACTCGTATTATGTAATTTTTTGCAAATTTGAGAAAAAAGGAGAGGGAAGAAACTAAACTTTGTATGTTTTGGAAGAATGAGGCGCAGATGTTACTTGTGGGGGAATTTGCAGCGACGTGGCGAAGTAATGAAGTGTGGCCAAATTTGCGAAAGCAAGTCGAAGAAACTAATTGTGAAAATTGTATTTTTTCAAAAATGAAACAATTAAATAAATGAGTTGTGCGCTTTTTGCGTTAAAACAGGTTATTATAAATAATGCGGCGAATCATTAACTATTTAAGCATGCAATCTAATACATTTCAGGATAATTTTGGATGTATAGGTAGCTACAAGGGTTTTTCTGCAAACACATGAACCCCACACATTGTAAAAAAAATGGCGAAGCCGTAAAACGTGGCGAAACGACGAGGTTTCGAAATTAATGTAGTTTAGCCATGTTAGTAGTAATTTTAATTCTAGTTTTTGCGAAATACTGTTGTTGGAATGCACATGACAGTTTCGCCATAATTAGGTCAGATAAGTGTAATTGTGTAAAATACGAGGAATATGCCTAACTTAAACAAACGATACTATTTTTCTAGTTACAAACCCTTTTTATCCAACAAACAATACAATAAGCTAATCAATAATAAACAAATATAAATCGAAATAAACGTATTTTTTAAACTTAAAATAGTGTAATTTTATCAACAAAAGATATTCCTGTAAATCTTTGTAATATTAAATATGCAATCACTATAAAAGCTTTTGAAAACATGAATGCATATCTACAATGCTAAACAAGTTTTAGCAAAAGCATGGAAATAAATTCCTTGAAATTCGAGTGACACACATTCCCCATTCCCCTGCGAAAGGCTTAAAAGTTATTAGAAACAAAATCCAGCAAAAAAAAAAAAACACAAATAAACAAAAGTTTTTCCTCGGAGCTGTAAAATTTCTCACCACCTACTTCTAATTTTGGCATGGTCATGTGTACATCCATACATGAATGCGTGACAGGAGTAATAATTTTTTTCTAAAATACAATTAGGATGTGAAGGACTGGTTTCCAGAAGGATTATATAGACAAATATTGTATATGTAAAAAAAAAAAAAAAAACATTATGTAAATATATTTCCCACGGTTTCTTCCACATAATCATGTCCAGCAATTCACTTCAGTAGCATGTGGAGTACATGTAACATTTGCAAAGTCTGTACTACACAGTTCAAAAGTGATTAAAGGGCAAATGAGGAGGTCATTAAGACGGAAACGATTAAATTGCATTCAGAAAAGAAGAACACCGCCATAACGGATTGTTTTTAAAAGCAATTGTATGTACTGGGATAAATAACTAATAATGTTTTTTTTTCTCGTTAGAAGAATGGGAATTGTTCCACAGGGGGAAAAAATTCCAAGCAATATCAACAGCGCATGGCAAATATCACTGAAGTAACACCAGAAGTTCTCTGAATCGTAGCGCAAAGGAAATAACGACAACATCAGAGATTTCTAAATATTTCCCAGTAGCTTCATAAATCAAAAAAAATAAAGTACGAAATTCCCCGAGAATTTCTCTATCCCAGCAAAATATATGACCATTTACGTACGAATTTCAGATTTTGTAGACAGGCTTGGTTTTTAAAATTTGGGCTTTACCCCACGTGCTTCAACATATCTTTAGCCCAATATCTCCGTATTAGATTTATCCCTAAACATATATTAATTTTTTTACCCTCCCACATTTCCTAGGCTTCATGTCACATCAACCCTTATGCATGGTTAATTCTAGGAACCCATAAGGATTCCTGGATTTCCACCCCCTCAAAAAAAAAAAAAAAAAAATCGGAAGAGGTAACATAGAATGCATACAACTCCAGGAGAATTTTACCAGGAAGTCCAAAGACTTTCGGGGAAGAGACCCGTGGGAAGAGTGAATCTAAGAATTTTTTTTTTCTACATGGGAAAGAAGCATTAGTACGGAATAAAACCTTGTCATTAGGCATGAAAGCAAGGATTAAATCTCATTAAAAAACACTCCTTCTAACACTCCACTTTTTGAGAGATTCTCTGGATTTATCCCTGCCAGTGTTTTTTTTTTTTTGAAACATACAATATTAGAGCCATGGATAAAGAATCCCCCTTCCATTGTTTTTCCCTGTACGAAAGATGTAGGATCAGCTGACTGTATACATACACATGTTTCATTTCTCTCTCTCTCTTTCTCTGTGTCGTCCTTACTCATGTAAACACGTTGGTTGCACATTGGGAAAAAAAAGACCCCCCAAAAAAAATTCTTGAGGTTGTTTCATATGTGTGTAACATTCCCCCCTTTCCTCTTTATCCCTTGTATTATTCCCTGAGCATTTTTACTGGTTTTATACTGCGTAGCTCGTAGCTACACCAGCTGAGGACGTATGAGGATGACTGGGGACATGCCCGTGTGTTCGGCAACAACCTAGAATGTAAAAACATACGTACTAACCCAACTCTATACCATCCATAGTCATACCATTCCACGAAATCCTACATATATATACACGGACAGTAACAAGAACCCAAATTTACGAGAGAGAAAAAAAGAAAGAGAGGGATAGAGAGAAAGAGGAAAGAGAGAGAGAGAGAGAGACAGAGAGAGACTCTTCTGGGGATGCACACACACTTTTATGACACACATATATGTATATATAGGCCCCAACAAACAACTGCTTTGCCAGTGAAAAAGAGCCTTTTCTGATTAAATGTGAGTATATAGTCTTTATGGGAAGAGAGGAATACCTCAAGAAGAACAAGACCCACAGCTGTCGTATATACTATAGCAGGGCATACAAGACGCTGTAAATGGGGAATAGCAGGATTAGAAATATGGTTGTCTATACTATAGTAGCTATAGTATTTATATAAAAAAGGAAGGTATATGAGGTACACACGTTTTCAAAGAGTAGTAAAAAGGGATAACCCAACATCCTTTTTTTTTTATGTTTATGTTTTGATTTTTCTCCCCCTTCTCCATCACAAAATAGCCCGAGGGGGATTTTTTTTTTTCAAAGGCTTATAATGTCAATGACTGTGTGCTGTAGTGTAATATGCATATGTTTTGGAGATGACTTGGTTCGTTGTTGTTGTTCCTGGTGATGGTCCTCATCAGGATGAGTCGAGGGATGCGTTACATATTAGTATTATTTTTCCATAATAAAGCAATACAGCTCCACATGTTTTTCCCTCTCTTTCTCTCGCTCTTTTTTCCAGTGGTAAAAAAAAAATGCTTGAGTTACCACCGTATTATTATTATCATGTATGACTTGACTCGGCCGACTCAACAACGTAGTATGAGCATGGGGTCTTCTGTGTTTGAGGAGGAGGAGGAGACTTTTTTGTGCACCGACGTGCACACATACGTAGATTGCACATTATTATTATTATTACTGCCATGTGTGGGCCTAGGTCATGAACCTCTCTCTCTCTCTCTCTCTCTCTTCTGGGGGTGCAAAAATTTTTGTTATAATCACTATATATATATGTATATCTATGTACATACACGTAACTATATATTCAAAAGGAAGAATCCAATATAGATTCTAATTTTTTTTTATCATGTATATTACATTTTTCTATCAGCATAAAACATTGCAAAAAATAGCTGCGAGGGCGGTGCACTACACGGTATGGATGGATACCGTTTTTTTTTTATGTATGATTATTATATATGTGATTCTTTGACATGAAATTTTGACGTGGAGAAGCTCTGTCTCTGGGGAAAAAGTTCTTCATCGTCTTCCTGAGTACAAGTTTATGTAACCATACAGTTACTATATAGAGGGAACAATAACACACGGAGGTTGAGTAATGAACTCTTAACAGGCATTTCAAGTGGGAATACAGATCAGAGGAGAGAGTCATAAAAAAAAAAAAGGTTGTGTACGGTAATTATATGTCTATAGGTTATAACTCTGGCAGAAAAACAGTTATCCCCGCTATGGAAATATGATTAGGATGAGAAACGTCGTCGTTTCAAAAGTATTATCGGGCAAAGTGTACGTTGGAGATTTCAATGCCATCCATCAATTTTTATTCCTGGTATAGATCCTCTATGGAGTGCGTATTTGTAGGTGTACATTTCTTTGTATACGTATGTATGTAAACCTATATATGTATAGGTCTATGGATACATATATCTGTATATTATATTAATATATATAATGTGCGTACTGTGCGGAGAGCGTGAGTAAATTTGTGAGCGTGTGTTACGGGGCTTGGAAGGCAAATTAAAATTGTATTCATGTCTCTCCTCATATTACTGGTAGGGACCTTCCTTAATGGGAAACTGTCTTTGGTTTCGGCATGGCACACAAGTGCGAGAGGAGTCTTTTTTTTTGTAATGCATTCTGGGAGGATGCGTTACTCGTCTTCACGTTGGATAATGGAGAATCATGTTAATGGGGGTAATAATAACACTGATAATAATAATACTCTGGTAATAATCACATTACTTTATATCCTCCTCCCAGCCGTTTTTTTAAAGATGATATTAATAGCCCTCTTGTTTTTCACTTGTGGTGCTATGTGCTCCTACGCGAGAAGTTTTTTTTTTTTTACTTCTTCTTGTTGTTCTTTTGTGTATTTTTACACATGAGAGGATTATTTGCGTTTTTGCAAATGCTCGTTTCTTTTAAAAGGATCTACACGTGCGTGGCTTTGTGATGGACTTTTTCCCTTTGCTTTCACTCCCTGTATATGTTCCTATGGCTTGCTCTCTGGCGCCTTACCTTAACCTTCTCCGTGTTTTTCTTCTTTCTTGGCTTGTTCTCATATCTTAGCTCCTTCTGTCTCTTTTGACATTCTCTTACGTCTTCTATTTTTCTCTCTCTTTTGCTCCCTTGATCTTTGTGCTGAAGTTGTTGTCTTTTACTTTTTCCCTCTTTTATCCTTCTTGCTTTCTCCACGCCTCGGTTCTGCTAATTGTTTTCACAATAATGTCTCACCCAATTTGACTATATTTTCCTTTACTTATTTTCACGTTGTCTCTTATTTATTGTCTTGGTTTCTTTCCCTGCTGATTTTAACTTTCCCTCTTATTTCTGGTATTGTTTTTTTTTCTTTTTATAATAATTTTCTCTCTTATTTTGAGCCTTGCTTTCTCTCTATTTTTGTATTAACTTTCTCTCTTATTTCTTGTCTCGCGTTCTCCCTTATTTCTTGTCTCGCTTTCTATTTTATTTCTTGTCTCACTTTCTCTCTTATTCCTTGTCTCGCTGTCTCTCTTATTTCTTGTCTGGCTTTCCCTATTTCTCTCTACTTATCTGTAGTTTCTCCCTTATTTCTTTTCTCCCCTTCTCTATTTATCTTTGCTTACCTGTGCTTTATTTTCTCTCTTATTTTTGGTCTTACTTTCTCTCTATTTATAGTTTTATCCTTTTTCTGTCCTCTTTTGTTCACCTCTAAATTCCCTTCCTCTATATCTCTCTGTTTTCCTGGAACCTGTACTTTCCCTTTCCCTTACACTTTGTTCATGAAAATGTATTTTCCCTCTCCCGCTCTCAATCCGTATCTCTCTGGTTTTACGTTTACCCATCCATTCGTCTCCCTCTTTCTCGCTATCTCCATTTTAGCTACGTATTTTGTTTGTCAATCCTTGTTTTTACTCTCTTTTTGTGTCTCTCTAATTCCACTTGATCTCCCCATTAAGGATTTGACATTACCTGTATCGGCGGTGTTTCTAAAAATATTGAGGGTATCAGCATCGGAAGGACTAAATTCTTTGGAGGGTAAATGTACCCTGTTTTTTTTAGTTCCAATTATGTACTAAAGAAATGTATGTTGAGGGATAGAAGAAGAGAGAGAGAGAGAGAGAGAGAGAGAGAGAGAGAGAGAGAGAGAGAGAGCAGGAACAAGATACGTAAAAGAAACAAGTAAATATCATTGCGAAAGTTTTTTTTTTTGTATTTGTGTTTAGGTAAGCGAGATTTTTATATGTGCTAAAAAGCATGTATGTATGAGGATGATGATGGGACGGAAATGTTTAAAAGGGTTTACTTATTAAGCAATCTGTCCCAACACATTTCCTATGGTATTAAGGGGCACACGCGGCCTGCTTAAGTGCTTATCCTTTTTATTCCATGTGTGTATTACCACTCACACACGTTCCGTTCTTGCTCTCTTGTGCTTTTTTCCCCTTTTTTATCCTTCACTCTTCTAAGTAGTAATTGGACACTGTTTGTTTACTTTGGGTACCAAGCACTACATATGACACACTCCGTCGTGACAATTGTCATTTAACTGGGCATATATACATATGTGAATGAACTTTGGTTCCGCGTATATACAAAATATACAAACACCCTCTCTTTCTCTCTCTCTCTCTCTCTCTTGCACATTTGTGGACTCCAGCAATAATATTCAAACGATTTTTTTTTACTATTCTCTTTCTGCGTAGCAGTAATGTTGACGTATATGTTATAAAAAAAAAGAGTTCTCTCCGTGACCATAAATTTTGTGCTGCAAATAAATAATGACAGATACATCACTGTAACTGCAGGTTCATATGGTGTGTCATCGAACTGAAGTAATTGCTAAATGACCACACATTAAATAAAGAATACACACGCGAGTAATAAGCATAACGTCACCCTTTGTTCTGGAGGGCAAACCCGTGCTTCAACTCAAAATCTGTCTCATTTCTCCCTTTCTTCCTTTCCATCCTGCTCACCCATGCTATTTCTCGCTCACGATCTCTCTCTCTCTCTCTCTCTCTCTCTTCCTTTCTCTTTGTCGCTCTCTCTCCCTCTGCCATTCTATATCTCTTTGTCTCTTCTGTATTCTCATGAAATTTCCTCATTTCCATTCCCTCAATCTTTGCCTGCCTTTTTCCATGGAATAATTAACTATAATTTTATATTTCTCTCCCTCTCTATAGTAATATTAGTACAAGCTAGCATATAGTATTTGTTTCTACCCAGCTTTTTGCGCATACTGTGGGCTCCTAGTTTTTTTTTTTTTTTTTTGCTTCGTCTCCCCTAAGTGTGTCTCTATTTAACATTTTCCCAGTGACCTTGCTGTTTCGACAATGCTTTCTTTCTTTATTGGTCTCTTTTTCCCCGTTTGGTTTCTCTTGTATAATAGTGTTGGTATTTGGACCCTTCTGGTCTACTTCAGTCTCTTTCTATTCCCTTTTCAGTCTCTTTTCTTTTTATTTTCTTTTGCCACTTTTTCTTTTATATATTTTCATCTTTTTCTCTGTTTACCCATTTTTCTCTGTTTATACCGTTTGAGTATTTTCCTCTCTCTCTTTCTTTTTATCAACTTTCTCTCTTTTTCTTCTCTGTTTTTCTTTTTATCCACTTTCTCTCTTTTTCTTCTCTGTTTTTCTTTTTATCCACTTTCTCTCTTGTTCCTCTCTGTTTTTCTTTTTATCCACTTTCTCTCTTTTTCCTCTCTGTTTTTATTTTTATCCACTTTCTCCCTTTTTCCTCTCTGTTTTTATTTTTATCCACTTTCTCTCTTTTTCCTCTCTGTTTTTATTTTTATCCACTTTCTCTCTTTTTCCTCTCTGTTTTTCTTTTTATCCACTTTCTCTCTTTTTCCTCTCTGTTTTTCTTTTATCCACTTTCTCTCTTTTTCTCTCTGGTTCTCTTCTTATCATTTTTCTCCCTGTTCGTCTCTGTTTCTGTTTTTATCATTATTCTCTCTGTTCGTCTCTGTTTCTGTTTTTATCATTATTCTCTCTGTTCGTCTCTGTTTCTGTTTTTATCATTTTTCTCTCGGTTCGTATATGTTCCTGTTTTTATAATTTTTCTCTCTGTTCATCTCTGTTTCCGTTTTCATCATTTTTCCCTGTTTCTCTTTTTACCATTTTTCTCTCCTTTTTGTTTGTTGCTCTTTTTATCCTTCCGTCTCTCTTTTCTTTCTCTCTCTCTCTGCTTCTCTTTTCTTTCCCTGTTTTTCACGAACTTTGTCATTTACCACACTACTTGCCCTCCTCATTTTTTAAAGTTTTTTGCACCCTTGAGCATCGATTAATTACGTGGAGTAACTCGTATCTCTATCTCCCTATCCAGGCGACTCAATGCTGAAGCAAAAAATCATTATAAACTAGTGGAGTAAATGATTACGATTTTTTAAATGGTGATTCTGCAGAGGACAATAATAGTAAAAGGACAATATGAAGGACATGATGAAAGGCATAAAGGGGGTATTATTTAATTTAAAAAATCCAAATAAATCCAGCGGCACTCCATCACCCAGTGCTTTATCCTTCACTAAAATCCATCCAGAAAGAGAGAAAGATAGATGGAGGACGAGAAGGAGAAAAACAAGTCTTTATTATGATTATGAAGAAGTGCAAACTCCACAGTCTAGCCCAGCCATTGTAGCAGTAGCCCCGTGGATAAAAAGCCCATTTGCAAGTAGGCAATTTACTGTGTGAGCAGTAGGTAAAGTATATATACAGAATAATATCTTGACACCCTTCTAAAATGGGTAAAGCAACCATGTCTTTACCAGTGTCAAATGTCCCCCAAAATGTCGCAACTACCTGGGAACGAACAAGTTGGCGTACAGCCGACGTACGTATGTGCAAACTAGCCTACACGTGTAGGACGGCAGTGCAATCTGTCATACAGCTTACATTGGATGCAATCCAGCATATAGCCTACGCGCAAGCATGCAACTTGGCCTACAGCCGACATACGTACGTGCAAGTTGGCATACACAGGCAAATATGCAGTGCAATCTGGCCTACAGCCTACAACCGACGTTGGATGCAATCTAGCCTCCAGCCCACACACGCAGGCATGTAATTTAGCCTACAGCCCACGTATGTATGTGCATATTGGCCTACACAGACAGTAATAGCGAAGGCATGACACAAAATATCAATTAGGGTACGGTTTGTAATTGCGGCCAACCATCTAAACGGGGCCACTCTGTAACAAAAGGAAAATGCAGATGTGTAGGGACATTATCTTGTTGTCCTTTGTGTTCCATTGGTCGTGTCGATTGGAGAATGTGAAAGGAACGCCATCGAATTCCTTGCCGTTTCTTTCCCGCTAGTATGGTTTTAGAGGTCCGTAGTGGTCTTTATATGGTTTTAGGGGGGCCCTACTGGTTATTATATTGTTCTCGGGGGTCCCTACTGGCTATTATATTGTTCCGGGGGGGTCCCTGCTGGTTTTTCTATGGTTTTGGGGGGTTTCAGGGGGCCATTGGTTTTAGATATGGTTTTAGGGGGCCCCTATGGGTTTCTAGGAGAATTTTTTGAGGTCATTTACCTTCTATGAGGGGTCAGTCATGCCAGTGCATGGTATTTAGTGGCAAATTTTAGAATTTTTTTAAGGATTGGTAAATTCAGGAGGGGTCTATAGGTTTATGTCGCCTAAAAAGGTCATACTCGGGGTCACATAGGAATTGATTAACACAATGTATTTTATGCGATTCTATTCGGCGAAGTTTTGAAAAATGTAGGGTCGGGGTCAATGTTGTACGGACTGGGGTCCCCCGGCTCAAACATAATGGACTTCCATTTAAAGGCCCGTCTTCAGACGTCAACGGTCAATATTCCACACTTTAGTTTATATGTGTGTATGTGGGTTTTCCAAAAGCTTATGTACTGGCAAACCATTCTAACAATATACAATGGTTCAATTCAAAAGTCTCTCTAAAATAAATTCAAAAATGAATACTTGTACAGCCAAAATACAAAAATTATTTTTTCATGTGGGCTGGAGGCTAGATTGCACTCCATACTTGCGTGTGTATGTCAACTTGCACGTACATATGTCGGCTGTAGGCCAAGTTGCATGCTTGCGCGTAGGCTGTATGCTGGATTGCATCCAAAGTTGGCTGTAGGCCAGATTGCACTGCCATCCTACATGTGTGGGCCAGTTTGCACAAACGTACGTCGGCTGTACGCCAACTTGTTCATTCCAACTACCTGTTGTGGATAGAGTTTCTCTTTTTTTTATGAGGCTTTGTTGTGATGGAATATAAAATATATATATATATATATATATATATATAAAATAAGACCTGAAAATTAGGACTTGCTGGTACACATTACACGTGATTATTATTCCCCTTGATCATTCATAAGCCCGTATTCTTCTAAAAGCACTATAGTTGTAGTTTGTAGTGGCTGTGAAAAGGTCGTTTATGTTTTTTACCCTCAAAAGAAAAGATTTTTGAGAATGAAAAACATTTGCTTGCTGGTCCTTCTCTATCTCACTCTCTCTCTCTCTGTTTCTCTCCCGTCTTTTATAACGTGCCACATGACTATATATGTATATTTTTATCGTTTTTTGCTCCCAGTACTGTTTAACCCTTTGTGATGTGTGGACATGAATAATATGAGTTCACGCTTCACATGACTCAGAGTTATGTCTGGGGAAGTTTGGAGGGCTTTGGCAAATATTAAAATATGATGTTAGCTTTCACAGAAACATTCAAATACAGGCGGTGTACATGGGAGATTAAATGCGTAGTAACCTTATTGGAACCTTATTATTTTTTTTAAAATATAATTTTGCAAGTAACTACTACTTCTTTTTGTACTAGTACGTTTTGAACAGAGACGAGAGTAGTACATGTGTCTTATTAGTTAGAAGTAGTTAAGAGTTCAATACATGGCTTTTTATGAAGGCAGTAATCAGAGTTAAATGCGCACTTTTTTTTATGGGGGAAAAAATGAATACCTACATTGGTTAATCGCACATATAATAATCATGATAGGAGAACAAACGGATATATTCTAACAGACAGGTCGGCGGTTGTTTGTACCTATTGTTTCCTGACCGTTATTGTCCATTATTTTCCCTTTTCTTTGTGGCCATACACATACTTTTTGGTTGTGTAAAGATATGCGTCTTTATATTTATTTTCGAAATTTATGTACGTTATATTTTTTTTATCTTCTAAAATGACCTAGGAAAAAGGGAAAAAGTCAGTATTTTCCCTATCTCTAAACAGAGCTTTGAGCTAAAAAAAAATGGGGATAAAATAAAAATAAAAGTGCGACGTAAGTGCAAAGTACTCCTTTGGTCTGGCACAATCTTTACTATGGATGATTACATGTTCTGTTTAGGTGTTAAAAGAAAAAAAGAAGGATATATACGTGCCTTTTTTTCCAACTCTTTTTGTCTTTCGTCTGTAGCTGTTCCCTCTCAAAAAGGGGTCCTGCATGGATGATGTGAAGTATGTATAAGGAAAGAGACGAAACATGTGCTCGCTGGTTTATGGTTAGTGTGGCAAGAGAAAGACAAGAGATTACATTTAAAAAAAAATATTTTGCGCCCTGTCGAAGACAAATGCATTATAAATTATTATTATTACCATTACATAGGATTCTTTTCTTTGAAGGTTCTTTGATACTCCCCACCAGGATGTGATAAAAAAAATAAAGGGGCAAGAGAGAGAGAGAGATTATACTATATAGAGTTTTACATGTGAGCGAAGCTAATTCTCTGGTATTATTATGCCTCCTTTAACCAGTAGTAGAAAAATAGACGCTTGTTACATCCTCGAAGAAACTCAGGACAAAAATATATCCATTTGTTGTCAAAAAAAAGTACATGCTCTTTTTTCCGTTCCACCATTATCCTGAGAAAATGTGCGTAGAACCTTTTTCTTTCTTACTGTATTTTTTTATTTTTGCAAAAAAAAAAAAGTTTTTTAGTAAACCAAATGTGTTCAATCCTTCTTCAGAGCTTTTGTAAAATCCAATAAAAAGTGGAGGAATATATTATATGTGTACCTTTATTTTTTCAAACTAATCTATCCCAATATTCCCAAGGCTATGCGTTGATGAAAACATGTTCATTTGCAAACGCAACAGGGTTATAATGTGTTTTTTTTTACCATAATGTATACATGGATTTTTGCCCCTTCTGCATACACATGTGTGTTTCCATTTGGACATAATCTTTGTTGTGGGATAAATCATTATTCATTATTAGTACTTTTATTTAGGAGGGAGCAAAAAAAATCAAAATCTTATCCTCCCTAATCCAAAGTGAAAAAAAAACGTGGAGATTATAATGGCTTGTTATCCCAGGAAAAGGGGGCATAATATGCTAGCAACAATAACAAAAAATAAAAGCATGATAACATGGTACTTGACTCCTGAACTCAGATTGGAATATATAATATATGAATGTAATATCTATCATACATATATTTTTAAAAAAGTGAGGGGCTAAGTACCTCCTGAAATCATGCCCTAGCATGGACGCATAAATATACATTCAATGTACTATAACATGGGGAAAAACATCTTTTTAGATGTTATAATCAGATTTTTTTTTTTACTAAATACTAAAATACGACTATTTCATATCCTTCAAAAAAATTATTTTTACCCTGAGAATCTTCATTTGCGGGGGTTAATTTGCAATTATTACCATGATTAGTATTTCAAAATATCCCTTCCTCTATCTCCGAAAAGGTTATATAATATTGATAACACAATCAGCTAATGGCCTTTCCCGGGCAGAGGGGCGGGAATGGCACTTTGAGTTTGCACACAGTAAATTCCTGCAGATATAACATATTATAGAGTATCCTTAAAAGTAATTAGGAAAGTGTGGGTCTATAAACAAATCCTATGCTGTGAGAGAAAAACAGAGAGAGACAGAGAGGAGAGAAAGAGAGCGAGGGAATATCGATTGGCCAAAAGATGCAAAATCAGCTTTTCGCACACTCGTCTGTGTATGTGTATGTTAAAAGGTAAGCAATTTTATGATTTACTCCTATTATCAGCATTATTTGACAGGCGAAGAGTCGCACACAAAAACTTTGTTTTCAGCCACTTATATAGACGTAAATAAAACATGTTTATTTTTCATTTAGCCAAAGAGAGAGAGACCAAGAGCCTAGAGGGAGAATAGGACGCACATGGTTGTTCTCTTGTTAAAACGCGTGCATGGTAGAGCTTAAATAAACATTTGCTGGTAATGGTATGTACATATACAGTCAAGTTTCAAGACTTGCAAAGAGAAAAGAAACAGTTGTGCTGGATGCAAAAAAAAAAAGTTCTTGTCCGCTACTCTCTTGATATGGGAACTAGAATGGCGAATTTAGGAAATTGCTTTTTTGTTTAATGTTAGCATATACTTCCATCTTGCACGGCATCATAAATGGGAAAGGGAGAGAGAGAGACAGGGAGAGAGTGAGTGAGAAAGCACGGACGCACTTCGCTCACACCGACATGCATTTACACAAATTTGGACAGTCATCAAAGTTCACACAAAGAAGGGCAAACGAGTGTCAAAGGGGGATGGGGAAGCGACAGAAAGAGAGGGAGAAAAGACTGATAGGAAGGAGAAAAAAGAGAGTGATGATAACAAAGGGAGAGACATTAACGGTGGAGATACACAAGCGTAGCGATAAAAGGTCACCGAGAAATCAGGCAGATAATAAGTGAGAGGAAGGAAAGAAAGGCATAGAGAAAAGCAAAGGCTGAGGGCGGGAGGGAAAGCGAATTAGTATGAGAGAAACGAGAGAGAGAAAAAAGAGAGGACGCATGTAGAGAAAATGGAGAGAAGAAAGAGAGAGACAAGAGAAGAAAGAAAGAAGAAAGAGAGAGACAAGAGAAGAAAGAAAGAAGAAAGAGAGATAAAGAAAGCAGAAAGAGAGATAACGAAAGCGGAAGGAGAGATAACGAAAGCAGAAAGAGAGATAACGAAAGCAGAAAGAGAGATAACGAAAGCGGAAAGAGAGATAAAGAAAGCAGAAAGAGAGATAACGAAAGCGGAAAGAGAGATAAAGAAAGCAGAAAGAGAGATAACGAAAGCGGAAAGAG
>JAQGBT010005206.1:0-14799 GCA_034698585.1 Disparrhopalites patrizii
TCTTTATAACAGCATTCCTTTTATAACAGCAAAATTTTGGGTTCCCTTGGATGCTGCTATAGAGAGAATCCACTGTAATATGGAGAGATATTTTTTCAGAATTTTATTTCATTGAATTTTAGATTCCAAGTAGAAAATTCGAAAGTCCCGGGAGAATGCAGGTATCCTCGTAACTCAGACTATAAAATCGCCAGTACACAAGTACAGAACACATAACAATGTTTCAGTTAGTAATGGCTGGCATTATTGAAGGGAATAATTAAATAATAAAGCAATGAAGGAAAAAATAAATAAAAATAATAATGAAGGAAATTTTTTAAAGGAAGACAATATAAAAGAAAAAGTTAAAGAAAAAATTGAAGAAAACATTAAAGAAAAAATTGAAGAAAAAATTAAAGACAAAATTGTGGAAAAAATCCAGGAAAAAAAAATTAAAGACAAAATTATGGAAAAAATCCAGGAAAAAATAATTAAGAGTCAAGCGTTGGTTAAAATTCTCTCCATAAATAATTCGAAAAAACTCGGTGTGTATAGCAGCGTAAAATTCGGGATGCATCAGAGAGGGAAAGTCTTTGTATTGTTTATGCAGAGTATCCAAAGGGTTTTGGAAGGTACACATTTGGAAGGGAGAAAGGAATTATAAGAAGAGGAGATTTTTGGGAGGCAAAGGAGAGGAGGAGGACGAGGGTGTATAAATGTGATGAATATACATCCTGGAGGAATTATCTCACGCTACATTATCCAAAGTCTTGGTGCATTAAATGTTCCATCCTTCGTTAGATGCTTGAGGAAGAGAGAGAGAAGGAGAGAGATAGAGAGAGAGCGAGAATGATAGGAAGAGAGAGAGAAACAGAGAGAGAGTGAGAGCAAGAGAGAAAGAATGAGGAAGATTGAGAGAGAGAGAGAGAATGATAGGAAGAGAGAGAGAGAGCAAGAGAGAAAGAATGAGAAAGATTGAGAGAGAGAGAGAGAGAGAGAGAGAATCTTTCCTTCCATCACTAACCAGCGAGACGGGTTCAAATCACGGCCGCTGAGTGCGGAGCGACGGAGATAGAGAGACATGTTAATGTACCTTGGCATCTCCAACCAACAATGACAGTGTCTTAAAAGACTGGTGCGGACAGAGACAAAGAGAGAAGAGTCACATTTTTCATTCCAGAGGACCAAAAGACAAGGATAAGAGTTTGGACACAGAATCATGCGAGAGAGAGAGAGAGAGAGAGAGAGAGAGAAAGAGAGAGAGAGAGCATCTATGTATGTAGATATGAATTACAATGCGAAAGGGGAGACAGACATTTGTGGGCCGAGACAATAATAAGATGAAGGGGGCGAAAGGGACGGCGCGGACAACGGAGATGTGAGATGGTCCAGGAATGAATGAACAAGTCACGAAGGGATTCTTGCGGGACAGGGAAGAAGAGACTCCCTTTGCCTTCACGGCTAGAGATGGAGAGACGCAGAGAAGGAATGGGAAATGTAAACAGATAAAGAGAAACGGAAGAGGGATGGAAAAAATTTAGGGAAACCAGAGACGAGAAAATAAAAAGAACAAATAACAGAGAGAAAGAGATAGCATACCAAATTGAGCGAGGCAAAGGGAGAAAGACGACAAGTAGCAAGAGAAAGTGGACGACAAAAGGGAAAACAAGGAGAAACATAATGCAGAGAGAGAGAGAGAGAGACGACGGAGAATATGAGAACAAATATACGAAGAGACCAGAAGAGGAAAGCTGCAGAGCGTAGGAGAGAGAAAAGACAGAGTAAGAGGGAGAGGCGGAGAGAGAAAGAGATCAAAAGAGAGAGAAAGAAAGAGGAAAAAAGAAAAAGAGAGAAAACGAAAGAGAGAGAAAAAGAGAGAAAACGAAAGAGAGAAAAAGAGAGAAAACGAAAGAGAGAAAGAAAGAGAGAGAGAGACAGAGAGAGTCGAAGATGAACCCCGTGGCTGGTTGACGGAAGGGGAAAAAAGAAGAGGGAAATTTGAAATAAATACATATACACCCTCATACAATTCCCTCCACCCCGCCGAGCCATAAAAACTCCCTGCTTTTAATAAAATCCACGGCCATTCAAAAATTCTCTCCCTCCTCATCTTCCTCTCTCTCTCTTTCTGTCTCTGTCTCTCTCTCCCTCCCTTTTCGGCACACCACCAACCGTTTTAAAGTACTTTCCTCATCTCCCATCATCCTACTACAACTTCTTCAGTTTTTTTTGCTCTTCCTTTTTTATTATATATAAACTCAACTGGGTCCAACCCCATTCTGAACATCCCCGCATATAACATTTGTGTTCCCCCCTTTGCATCCCTCTCCAAAATTTCCTCCCTTTCAAATATCATTCAAATTCACACATACTCCTCTCTCTCTCTCTCTCTCTATGTACAAATATGTGCCTTCCTTCTTGGAAACCACCAACAATAATTATGTAAATTTTCTTGTCCCCTCGAAAATGTCCGGGACTTTTTCGGGGAATTCCCGGTGGAGTCTCTGACTTTTCCCGCCTGGTGGACAGCTTTGTTTTATGGGGGCAAATGTTTTGAAATATATTTTTTATTCGGACTTTCTCAAGAGAATTGTGAGGGTTGTCTCTATTAGCTCCTTTTCAAGGTTTACTTTCTTATTGGGCGTCTCTTTCTCCCGGGTTTTTATTTTCAATTTTATTTCCAATTTTATTTTCGATTTTATTTTCGATTTTTTTTCAATTTTATTTCGTTCTCTTGTTTTCTCTGCATTTTTCTCTTTGATTTCTACCAAATTTTTTACATTTTCTGCTCATTTCTCTGCCTGGATTTCCCTGTTTCAATAATTGATTGTTTCCCTGTTTTCTCAAAAGGAATCTCGAAGCCTTCATTAAAATTACAACAATTACTGCTGGCCATGGCTGGGATTATTTATTTATTATATAATCTTGTTGAACAACGGGAAAAAAGGGCGTCATTGTGCTGAAGAAAGTTGCTATTGTGACTGCAGCTTCTTAAAAATGTAGCCTTTATTCTCTTTCGTCTTTCTCTTATTCTTCATCCGTTCTTCATGGATCCTATAGGAAATCATATCTTGGTCACTCCGCACTCTCCTCGGCTTTATTTGGATCCGCACTCCATCGGAAAGCAAGACTCACTTTTTTGGGGGTCCTTCTCTGTCTCCCTTCTTCTCCCTCTCCATTCATGCAATGCAGGATGACGCCGGAGAAATTACGATAAAAAATCATTCTCTTATTCGCCCCGCTTTTTTCCCCCTTTCTCTCCCTCTCAATAATATCCATTCCAAACACAATGAAAAAAGTATATCTTCCAGGGTGCCTTCTCCAGCAAAAAAAAGGGCCAGTACGAGAGTCTCTCCTATCATGCAGACAACGGAATATTCTTGTTTTCATGCTCAGAGTCTCTCCGTTTATATCTCGCTCTCTTTTTACCCGCTCCCTGTTTTTCTGGTATCTTCCTTTATCTCTCTTTCTCTGTTTATGGCTCTCTCCTTTTCTTTCTCTCTCTTTCTATATATTTATTCCACTGTCCGTCTTCCTCTTTCTATATCTTTCTCTCTTCCTCTCTTTCGTTTTCTATTTCTTTTTTGTCTTTTCTACTCCCTTTCTCTCTAATTCTTTCTTTTTTCTTTCTCTCCATTTCTCTTTTTTTATTTCTCTCTAATTCTTGCTCTCTATTTCTTTCTCTTTTTCTTTCTCTCTAATTCTCTTTCTTTTTTTGTTTCTCTCTATATCTCTCTATTTCTCTCTCTCGAATTCTCTTTCTTTTTTTATTTCTCTCTATTTCTCTCTCTTTTTTCTTTAGCTCCATTTCCGTGGTTTTCTTTCTCTCTATTTTTCTATTTTCTCTTTCTCTCGTTTTCTATGTATTTATTTTGTCATTTCGCTCTCTCTATTTTTCTCTTTTCTTCTTTCTCTCGTTTTTTATGTATTTATTTTGTTATTTCCGTCTCTCGCTTTCTATGCATTTATTTTGTTATTTCTTTCTCTATATTTTTCTCTTTTCTTCTGTCTCTCGTTTTCTATGTATTTACGTTGTTATTTCTTTCTCTCTCGCTCTCGTTCTATCTATTTCTGTCTCTCCGGCTCTCTTGAGCCCTCTCTGTTTCTCGTTTCTCTTCTTGGCCTCCCTTTCCGACTTCTCGTCCCTCTCGTTTCTTAAAGCTCTTCCGCATCTCTTCCTCTTCCTCTTCTCCAGACGATGTCTCTGTCTCTCTCTTTCGTTGTTTCCTTCTTTCGTCTCCTCCTGTGATGTTGCTTTCTCTCCTTGTCATCTCCGTCTCTCAAATTCTTTCATTCTCTCCTTCCTCTCTCTGTCTCCTCATCCCTTTTCCTTCCTCTACCCTATTTTCCTTCTTTCCCACTCTTCTCCCCTCTTTCTATCTCTCTCACTCTCTTCCATCTTGCCGTCTCCCTCCCTTCCTTCTGCACTTGTATTTTTCTCCGTCTCTCCCACTTTCTCTATCACTGCCTCTCTCTGTCTCCCTCCATATACAAACAGTACTTATAAGATACTTTGCAGTAGTCGTGGGATAAGAAAAAAAAGTTGTACTACTTGCGCCACTACAACTTTTACTTATATGACGTGCATGAGAATTGAAGGGGAATAAGAGGAAGTACTACCAGCAGCAAGAGAGAGAGAAAGAGAGAGAGAAAGAGAGAGAGAAAAAGAGAGACGCTTTTCTTCTTCTGCCTCCACCATGTGATGCTATGATGAAAAGGCAAAAAAAAAGTTCGTCACTGAAGTGAAGAGCTATAAGAGAGAAAGAGAGGGGGAGATGAGAAAAAAAAACTTCCCACATTCCGACACACGCTGGGCCCCACGGATGCTGATTCAACATTCAACTGCTCTCACACACAACATTATCTCTCCTCCATCTTTTCCTTCTTTTTTATAGGCCTGAGTGAAGGAGAGAGAGAGAGAGAGAGAGAAGAAAAAAGAAGAAGTCATGATATAGTGATGAAGAGAGAGAGAGACACTTCATACACAAATGTTTTATACATACACTTTAATCTGTCTCCAAGAAAAGTTTATAAAGGTAGGATCGTAAACACTTTTAACATAACATTGTCGAAAAAAGGAGAGCGTCTTTCCAAGGCTTTTTTTTTCAGGAGTCACTTGATTTTTCATCACTGGAACATTCGTCTGGACAATTTTTTTCTCCCTCGCCTTTCTGTCATTCTTTTTTGCCGTTTTTTCCTGGGATTTTTCCGGGATAATCGTGTTTGTTTTACTTTCAAGATATTTTTCTTTCTGTGCTTTTTCTGAATTTTCCCTTTTCTGAATTTTCCCTTTTCTGAATTTTTCCTTTTTCTGAATTTTCCCCTTTTCTGAATTTTTCCTTTTTCTGAATTTTTCCTTTTTCTGAATTTTCCCTTTTTCTGAATTTTTCATTTTTCTGAATTTTTCCTTTTCTCGCTGTCATTTTGGTTCATCTTTTCAACCAAATTCGGTACAAAATATTCATCAAAAATGGAAAATGTCTGTTCAATGTGTCTCAAAATGGCTAAAAGAAAAGAATTATAGGATGTCTCCATTATTATTCCACTTTGAACATTATTTTGAAATTTTATTTGAGCTAAACTCCTGTAAGCATGTGTAATTCAATTTGTATTAAATCTCCTGATCTTTCCCCCTTTTGATCCCTTCCCACAAATTAAAATTGACAGCTTACAAAAAGGAATAAAAAAACTGGGACCAAGAAGATTTATGGGCGGTCCTAAAAATGCCACACATAACTATTTATTATTTTCCCTCCACTCCACAGAATTTCCTTTTCATCCTCCGGGAGAAAAAAAATTGAAAGTAAAAGAGAGAAAAAGGTACAATAAAACAAGGGAGAAAGTGTGTTGGATAGTTTTTCGTTGGGGAAAGCAACAAGAAAAATTATCTCCCTGTGTCTATATGCATAAGATGCAATAATACGTCCTTTCTTTTATTTTTTTCCTCCCTCTATAAAGAATGAATTGCTCTCCCACTTTTATAGAGGAACTTGCTACGACAATGTTTGTCTTCCTTCCTCCGCCAACACCCATACACTTATATGTACGGCCATGAGTATTTTTATTACTGGCAAAAGGGAAAAAACTAACTCACATAGGCAATGAAGCAGTGGGAGGAATGCACATTGTAAAAAAAATCCTGGAAGATTTCCTATAAGTACAGTCATAAAAAGGAAGGAAGAGGGAAAGAGAGAGAGAGAAAGAGAGAGAAAGAGTGAGAGAGAGAAAGAGAGAGAGAGAGAGAAAGGGAAAGAATACCCTGAGGTGTGGAATTATACTGTTGTCTCTTCTATCTCGCTCTTCCTGTCGATTCTCATGTCCCTGCAAAAAACACACATTCCGAAGGAAAAGGAGAGAGTGGGTATAAATCCATTAAAGCCAACTTTGAGAGAAAGTTAGACCCAGTGAGATGCTAGGAGACAATGGCAGAAAGGGAGATTCAGAGAAAGAGAGAATCTAAACGGAATCAACCACGCGGAAAGTAGGATAGGGAGAAAAGGGAGACGAAGAGGAAAAGAGGGAAGAACGGCAAGAGATTGAAGAGAGAGACAGAGAGAGAACGAGAGAGAAAGAGAGAGAGAAAGAGAGAAGAAAGAGAGACAAGACAAAGAGAGAAGAAAGAGAGACAAGAAAAATAGAGAACGAGAGAGACAGAGAGAGAACGAGAAGCATAACAGAAAGGAAGAATGGAGAGAGAAAGAGAGAGATACGGACATAAAAAGGGAGGAATAAGGAGGTTAAAGACAAAAAAGAATAAAGATCGAGAAGGATTTGGAGGGAAGGGTGAAATTAAGACAAGATGAGAAAAAATCAGAAGAGAGAGAGAGAGAGAAAGAAAGGAGATTGAGAGCAACTATCAAAGAGGAAAGGCGAGAGAAATTCGAGGAAAAACAGAGAAGCGCAAAAACCCCGAAAGAAAACGGAAGGACGAGATATAATTGTGAGAGAAATAAGAAAGATTATATCAGAAGAGATATTAGAGATAGAATATGATACACGAATAGTTGTTGAAAGAAAACGGAAGAGATATTAAAGCAAACTGAAAAGATATTAGGGAGAGCGTAAACTGACGAGATGAGAGATATAGAGAGACGGAAAGAAAACGGAAGAGATATTTGAGAGCAAGAGAGAAAATCGAAGAGACATTAAGAAGAAAGAGATAGAAAACTGAAGAGATATAAGAGCAGAAGAGAACGAAATCCAAAAAAGATATTATAAAGAGAAAATGATAAATGAATAGATATAAAAGAGAAAGAGAGCGAAAAAATTATGCACAAAAAATTAGAGATACAAATTGAGAGAAAATGATAAACGAATAGATATGAGAGAGAAAGAGGGCGAGAAAATGATAAAAGAATAGATATGAAAGAGAAAGAGAGCGAGAAAATAATGCATAAAAAATTAGAGATACAAATTGAGAGAAAATGATAAGCGAATAGATACGAGAGAGCACTACACACTACAAGAGAGATTATATGAGAGAAACAATAATGAAACATTCAATATCAAACAGAAAAAGTGATAACAACAAAGCACAAAGGATATCTGTATGATAAAGCGAAAGAGAAAAAAAAATTCTGAAGAGATATTACAGAGAATTAGAAAGAAAAAATGATACAAGACAGAGCCATTACAGAAGATAAAAGGATTGGAATCAGCGAAAATACTATAAAAGAAAAAACTAAAATCTCGGCAGAGTTATATTAGAGAGAAAGAGGGAAATGGGAGATAAAAGACATTAAAAGGATAATGAAGATAGGATAAAAAGGAAAGCGAATGGGAAAAACAGAAAATAGAACAGCAGAAAACAGCAGAGAAAGAGATGCGCAATGGAGAAATATAGAGTTGTGAAAAATTAAAGGAGAGAAGAAGAATTAAAGAGAGAGCGGGAGAGGGAAAAAGGAGGGAAATTGTAAAAGAGAAAGTAGAAAGGAAGCCTGAAGAAAAAAAGGATCTACTAATCCCAGGAAGGAGCTTTTTGAAGGACGAAGTGGTGGTGGGAGGGGAAAGTAATGTGCATAGGAAATCCCTGTAGGGCCTACAAAGGAGCTAAAGAGACAAATCTCTTTCCATTCTTCCCTTATTTTAACTATATATCCCCCTCCCACCATTCTCTCCTCCTTTTTCCCCCATCTCGAAAAAAAAACTATCCATGTTTCAGCAAATCCATCATTATCATAATTTTTCACTTTCTCTATTTCATTCAAATCACATGCTCAATCGCTTCCAAAGAGGAAATCCTCCAGAATTTTAGACTTTGTACCATTCCTTCCTACTAACGCGCACCCTTTCTCTCTCTCTCTCTCTTTCTCTCTCTCTATCTTTCTCTCTTTCTCTCTCTCTCTCTCTTTCTCTCTCTCTTTCTCTCTCTCTCTCTGTCTACTTCACTCTCACACACATTTCCTCTTTAGCCATTTCAGTCGTTCTTTTCCTCATTTTCTCCCATCTTTTTTGCATTCCTTCTCTCTGCCACTACTCTTCTGGTTCCATTATCTGCTATATTTTCTCCTGGCTTTCTCTTTATCTCATCTCCTTCTCTATTTTAGGTTTCTTTACTTTAGTCATCACTTTCTCTACTCCTTGTGCCTTCTCTTTTTTGTCTCAGTTTTCTCTGTTTTACCTTTTTCTCTATATTTGCGTATGTCCGTTTTGACCCGTGTGTATCTTCTCTCTCTCCCTTTTCCCATTTTATCTCAAGGCTTTCCAATTTTATCTTAATGCCTTCCCTTTTTAACTGTTTTTCCTGTTTATCTTACTGTCCTTAGTTTTTGTATCTCTGTGTTCCCTCTTCTCGGTTTACATCTATTATCCTCTATATCTCTCTGTTTTGTTTGTTTTATCTAGTGTGTTTTGTCTTTTTATCTCCTTGTTTTCTCTTTGCATCTCCTTGTTTTCTCTTTGTATCTCCTTGTTTTCCCTTTGTATCTCTTTGTTTTCTCTTTGTATCTCCTTGTTTTCTCTTTTTTCTCCTTGTTATCTCTTTTTATCTCCTTGTTTTCTCTTTTTATCTCCTTGTTATCTCTTTTTATCTCCTTGTTTTCTCTTTGTATCTCCTAGATTCCTTTCTTAATCTTTCTAGTTTCCCTTTTTATCTCTCTATATTCCCTGTTCATCGTACTACCGTCCTGTTTTATCGCTCTGTTGATCCTCTTCATCTCTCGAATTTCCTATTTTACGTTACTGCGTTCGTTTTTTATCTCCGTTTTTTCTGTTTATCGCTCCGGTTTACCTTGTCATCTATCTGTTTCCCTCTTCATCGCTCGGTTTTCCATCTTTATCTCTCTATATTATCCATGTTTATCTCCGTGTTTTTTCCTTTTATCTCCCTGGCTTCCCTTCTATATCGCTCTGTTTCCGCTTGATCTCTATTTTCCCTTTCATCCCTTGGCTATCTGGTGTCTCCTTTTTATCTCTCTCTGTGATTCGCCGTATGTGGGGTTGCCTTTATCTCGCCGTTTTGAATTTTTATCCCTATATTTTGACCTTTTATCTCCCATTTTTCCCTTTTGGATTTCATCTCGAGTTCCCTTTTTAAAACAGTTTCCTTTTTTATCTCGCTTTCCCCCTTTAGTACCTCATTTCTACCCATCTTTGTCTCTTTGTCCCGTTCAATGTTTTTGGTATTTATGCCAGGGTACATCTGTATATATCAGTTTTTCCTCCGTCTTTCTCTCTCTCTCTCGCCCTGGCTCATTTTATATTTGTTTGTGTTTGTGTTGAGCATATTTGTTATATATATTTCTCTTCTTTTGCCATTGGCTCCGTCCCTCCTTTTCTCTCCAGTTTCTTTCTCTCAACCTAATCAGCCTCATTCTAAGGCTGTGTACCATTCTTCTAACTGTCTCGGCCTGTACCCGAACATTTCCCAAAACCGTGTTTTCACTCCTTGTCTCTTTCTCCCCCAGTTTCTCGTCCTCTTTTCACTGTCGTCATTCATTACCATGTTGGTCCTCTCTGGCTACAGTATATGTATACATTCCTCCATTTCCGTTTCCCCCTCCCCGGACCAAAACTTTGGCTCAATCGCATCTCTATATGTCTCCAGCGTCTTTAAAGCTCTCGTGAGCATCCCCCCAGATTTTTACCCAAGAAAAAGAGCTTTTCACCATCATTATGCTTCCTCTTGTGAGCATATATGTACATAAACAGTCCTTTGCACATTTTGTGCTTGTGTGGAATAATCCTACACAAAACAGCTTTCTGAAGAATCACATTCGCCTTCTTTCCCTGTCTCTCTATTTCTCTCACTTTCTTCCTCTTTCTCTCTCTTTCTCTCCCTTTCTCAGTGTTTCTCTCTCTTTCTCTCTTTTTCTCCATTTTTCTCTCACTCTCTTTCTATTTCTTTCTCTTTTTCTAACTTTCTCTCTCTTTCTGTCTCTTTTTCTCTCTTTTTCTAACTTTCTCTCTCTTTCTGTCTCTTTCACTCTCTTTTTCTCTCACTTTCTTTCTATTTGTTTCTCTTTTTCTCTCTTTCCCTCACTTTCTCTCTCTTTCTGTCTCTTTCACTCTCTTTCTCTCTATTTCTCCCTATTTCTTTCTCGTTCTCTCTATTTATTTCTCTTAATTTATCTCTCTTTCTCCCTATTTCTTTCTATTTATTCTCTTTCTCTTTGTCTTTCTCTTTCTTTCTTTTTCGCTCCCTTTTTCGCTCTTTCTCTGTCTTTTTCCTTCTCTCTTTTCTTTATTTCCTTTTCTGATTCTCTCTCCGTCACCCCAAAATAACTGTCCAAATCTAAAACTCATGGATTCCCCCCATTAAATCTCCCTTCTTTATTTTTGTCCTTCACAACGAACGCCTTCAACCCTTTCCTTCATATCCAATCCCATTTTTCTCCATCCCACACCCGCCCAAAAAAAACATTTATTTCCCATGTAAAATGCATTTTTTTCTAAAAAACGCTTTTCCTAATTGATGACCCACATCCAATTAAATAAGCCAACAAATACAAATAAACCTTGCGGGATAAATTGATAGTAAATCCGAATGAAGATTTTGAATCTAGATTTTAAAACGAATGTCCAAATGGAGTTTTGCCTGGAGAAATATCTACGTTTACCCCAATATTAAAATCCTAATTCTAATTGTATACTTCCCATACGATTGTGTACTAATTGAACTCTTAAAGTATTTCTGGAGAGAAAGTAGATATGAACATGGTTACAGTTAAATGCAGGGGATTATTATCCATCTAAAATGCAATGGAGATATACGAGGAATATATGATATACAGAAAATGATACAGATATAAAAAGGGAGGATAATGATAAGGGAGAAATCTCTTACCTCGTTAACATCCGGTCTAATTACACCATCGGAGTTTTTTTTTCAGGGTATAAAAGAAGACCTTTGGTTTGTTTTTATTTGTCTTTATTTTTCCCTTTGCCTCTCCCCAGAAAAAAGCTTGTCCTTGTCACTTGCTAATGTCCCTTTCTTTTTTTTAATCTTCTTTTTCTCTCTGGAATAGCGAGAGAGGGAAATCCAGAGTCCTTGATTATTCTCCAGGAGGAGAGATTCTTCCCACTCTCAGCTGGTCTGGAAGGAGCCCGGGAAGGCTGAAGACGTGGTTGGTTCTTCCTGTCGAGGATGATCACTCCCTCCCCTCCCACTCTTGTCCATTACCGGGAAGTCCTGATTATATTAAAAGAGGGGGAAAACAGAGGGATGAAGCATGTATTTTAATTAATTCCTTTTTTTTCCTTTCTCTTTAGAGGGGACGAAAAAATCCCTCGTTTTTGACACCAACACCGTCACAATACCGGAGGGAGGGCGTAATGAATTTAATTATTATTACTCCAGGTAAATGTTCACTGTCCCTCTTTCCCCACTCGAATGGATTTTTTTCCCTTTTATTTTGGTGGGGAAAACAAATGAAAGGCGAGGGGAAATGGCGAAGTTTATTTTTTTTCGGATCTCCAGAGACAAATTGTCACTCTTTGGCCAAAGACTCCCTCAAGACTGGGATTTCACTAAATTTTTTTTCTCTTCAACTTTCGCTCTTCAAAAAGGGCACCTTTCCAACGCTGTATTTTCCACCTTCAAATTTCGTCTGTGTACTGTCCTTTGTTGTCTTTGTGGGCTTAAATTTCGCGGATTTTTCAAATAAACGTTTTATATTTTTCTATGTTATTTTTCTATTTTAATTTTGTGGCTTTTTCTTTGCGAGCTTTCCACATTTCAATTTCCCAGTTTGTTTCAAAAGTACTTTCCTTTTTTAGATTTGTTAAATGTCCCGAAATATCCCACTGCAACGTTCAATGTTCCAGGAAATTCTTGACGACGCCAAAAATTATTTATGGAGATAACAATTCTTTCTGGAGACAAAAAACTCTCTTTGGAAAATCAATGGAGAGTTTGGAGAGACTTCTTCGTTCAGTGACTGAACAATAATATCCAGACAATTGTTGCTTTGCAATAATGAAATTGCCACCCGGAGGAATATTTATGTATATTTTTGTTTACTTTAATCAAAATTTCCCACCCTTTTTTCCTTGTCCAGCAAAAATAGACACACTCAATCACCTTAATCTTAAAATGTTTCTAATTTTTCCTGGGAATTAAGGGCGGTATAGGAAAGGAGGAGTTAAAAGGACAACAAAATGTCCAAAATATAGCCGTGTGACGAATGACGGCTGTTAATAGGCTCAAAATAAAGGCCTGAGCGTATTTGAAAGTGTTAAAGAGAGAAAGAGAGAGAAAAAATAGAGTAAAGAGAGAGATAGAGAGAAACCACTGAAAGTCTCGTGTGGAGCTCCAGTCACTCGGCTGCTCAACTCACGACGGACCAGCGGAGAATGAAGTGAGTTGGTCCGAGCGCACTCCTTCCCAGTCCAAGTGAGTGTACTCCGTGTAGGGGGAAAGAGAGAGAGAGAGCGAGTGAGAGAGAGAGAGAGAGAGAGAAAGGTTTTGAGCCGAGGCAAGCATTTTCCAAAGAGAGATTCCCACCTTCTGACGCTCCTTGCACACACACACACTCCTTTCTCATACTCAACACACGCGTGAGGGAAAGAAGAATGGGGAAAGCTTTATCTGTATACTTATATCCGACACTATGAAGGGAGAGAGAGAATGGGGGAAAGACGGAGAGACGGAGACCGAGAGAGAGAAAGAGAATGACAAAAAAGGGAGAACGAGAGCCACAGAGAGAGGAAGTAAGAACGAAAGGGAGAGAGAGAGAAAGAGCAAAAGCAAGACAGGAGAAACAGCGAGAAAGAGGGAAAAAGCTAGAAAAACAGGGAGAAAGAGAGAGCATTACAGTGAAATGAAAAGAAGGAGAGTGACGTAGAAAGAAAGGCAGAGCGAGTAAAAGAGAGAAAGGAGGAGAGGGGAAGACAGAGAGAGAAAGAGAGACGGAAAGAGAGAGAAAAAGCGAGAGAAAGGACGAGAGGGGAAGAGAGACAGAGAGACCGAAAGAGAGAGGAAATGAGGAAGATAGATATTGACAGAATATTGACAGAAAAGGAAAAAGGAGAGGGAGAAGTTAAGAGAAAATCAGAGAGCAAACGCGTGGAAAAGAGAGAATGAGAGAGAAATAGTGGAAAAGTGTGGAAGAGAGACAGAGAGAAAGGGATATGAAAGATGGAGAGAAACGAAGGGAAAATGAAGGAGCAGAAAAAAGTAAATATATGAGAGAGAAGGAGAGTGCAAAAATGTGGGAAAGAGAGACAGATTGAGGGAAAATAGAGAGAAAATATAGAGAAATGAAGAGAAAATAAGAGAGCCAAAGAGTGGAAAAGTCGTTCAAAAGAGTGGCTGCAGGAGAGAAAGTGAGAATATGTGAGTGACTGAGAGAACTAACCAGAGAGAGTGCAAAAGAGTGGGAAAGGGAGGGTGAGTGAGAGAGAGAGAGAGAGAGAGAGAGAGAAGAAAGATGAGGGCGGTTAGTGGGAAAGTCAATCTAGACAGACGCCTGGCAGGTCCCGGAGCGGGGAAGGGCAAGGGAAAGTGAGCAACAGTCTCCACGTCTCTCTTTCTCTCTCTTTCTCCCCATTTGTTATACTTCCTTATTTCCCCCTTTCACCAAAACATTTATAACAAGCTCCACCGCCAACAAGCCCCTACCTTTCCCTTCTATTATAGGCTTCTTTCCAAAACATTCACCTATAATAATGTCCGAACCCCGGGACTCCACAAGGTTATAGATATGCCTTATAGATATGCCTCCAGTTATATAGATGCCCTATCCCTAATATTTCCTGGTGTTAAAAAGGGAAGATAATTTAGTAACATGCCAAATTTGAAGGCGGGAAGAATCTGATGCTTAAAACCATCTACAGAAGTATTTCAAAGAGTCATAAGGTCACACTGACACAGCAGCGTATTCGGAGGTCAGGATTTCCAAAGCTGTTGGAGGGTCAAGTACGTAAATTGAGCGTCTCCATTTGGCGTGAAAAAGAAAACTGAGGAGAAGCGAATTGGAGATGATCAATTTAATGTATTTGAGCCGCGTGGAGATTATCAAATTATGTTCTTTACCCGCCTCTTATTTTCGTCCCGGGAACTTTTCATAAATTTCAAGATGAGAGGAGGAAGAAAAATTTATTTAGACATTTATTTTCTGCTTATTAAGAGACAAAAAGAAAGTAAAGAGAGAGGTAGAGAGAGAAAGAGAAAGAGAAAGAAAGAGAGAAAGATAAAAAGAGCAAGAGAAAGAAAGAGAGAACTAGAGAGAAAGAGAAAAAGAGAGAGAAAGAGGAAAAGAGAGAAAGAGAGAGAAAGAGAAAAAGAGAGAGAAAGAGGAAAAGAGAGAAAGAGAGAGAAAGAGAAAAAGAGAGAAAGAGAGAAAGAGAGAAAGAGAAAAAGAGAGAAAGAGAGAAAGAGAG
>JAQGBT010005207.1:0-14797 GCA_034698585.1 Disparrhopalites patrizii
AATAAGGATGTGTGGACAACTCATGTCCATTCCCGGACCGCTTCATTTCTGCCTCTGCCCGTCGCGTGGGTCGCGCTTTCAGAGAAAGAGAGCAACTTGTGCTCCGAATCTCCGAATGATTCCTGGAAGGATTCCTTATCGTTGCCAGGGGAAGTCGTCCTGAGATCGTTTGGAGGGAAAGGGTAGAGCTCACGCTCTTTGCCCAGTGCCCAGCCTCGAAGCACTGTAAAAAGACACACGCACCTTGTCATTAGCAAAGGTCCTGGAGGTGGATTGGGAGTCGGAAATGAGACAGAAATCTCTCTCCTTCCAGATCTTCTTTTGTCCACGAAGAAACTTCTTTTTTCCATCTTCATCTCGTCCGCATGCAGAAAAACGTGGATCATTTCTCGGTTCGAGACATAAACCACGCTTTGTTTGCTTTGCGCAAGGATGAGAATGATGAAGAAGGAAATACTAAAGTTAAAGAGAAGATTTGAGAAAAAAACTGACAAATCGATCCAAAACGACCCGTAAACACTTTCAAGGGAAGCACCAGCAAACTGTAGTGAGTAGTCACGCTCGGCCTCTGACAAACTATCAGCATTCTATAATACTATAATTTTTCCCTGCGACACTCGATGTGCTTCCAGTTTTTATTATTTGCCTTGTTTTCTCCCATGCAAATGCTGTTACCACATTTCAGAGCATAAGAATTATCACATAGACGTGTACTACGCGCTTTTTTCTTTTTCTTTTTATTATACGTAATCCAGCTCCCTCGGGTACACATACCCACGGAGCGACAGTGCTTTTCACATTCTTTATTTACACTGATTCCCATCGCCATTGATGCATTCTTGAATTTGCTCTTATCCTATAGTATGTATTAAATGCTTATGTTTCGAAATGCTTATACTTTATAATTTATATTACTAGTATTCCTGTTGCATCTGTACATGCTTTATTGTTGGATATGATGTCACGGTTTTGTAATATGATTAAATTCGAAAATGCAGTGAAAAGGGTGCTCATATTGGGCTAATGACAATCATCAAATATTCATACGTGGCCCTTCCGGCACAAAATTGAGTAAAATCTTGAACCAAACGAGAACCAAAACGTGCGTAAACATCTTTTAAGTACACGTACCGCACTGGATGGATGAGGCACCGTTAGTTTTGTAGACGCTGCTATAACCATAACTTTGATGTTATATGTAATTGTCATATTTAAGGCATGTATGTATATGTATGAAGGTATGAAGGGCCGAAGGGCGTGGTTCCAAAACGGCTCAAGTCCACTTCCGAACTTACAGGAGAGAAAAATACGGAGAGTGATTGAGATCAATTTCTCTGAAAATTTGTCCCGTTATTTCCGTGAGATGATTTTTCGCAATTTCCCTGAAAATTTGCATTTTTAGAAATGTTCTTATTTTCGGGCCCATAATTATCATTTCCCCCTATTTTTTTGTCTTATTTCCCCTCGACCAGCCCACTTCCCGGGCTGACAAATACAACTCTGACCCTATATTTTGTTTAAGCTTTAAGTAAAATTCCTCTCACATGTTTCTCATAGAAAAGCAATCAAATTAGTCCGTGCATAAGTGAATTTTCAGTGGATAATGAAATGAAGAAGTGAGGCGGCTTACGATCAAAGCGGCCCACCAGGCTCACTATTTATAAACACTCGCTGCTTCTCTCTCATAACTTTTATTAGGTTCTCTGTAATATAATAATGAAATGACGGAGATTGTCAAAGGGAAAAGTCCTACCGGGTTTCCCTTGCAATACAATCAGAAATTAACCATTCATGCACGTTTAGCTCCAAGCTTCGAAAAAAAGACAAGTTTTGCTATTTAAATGTTTGACGACGAATACCTACATTTAATTTTAAAATGTTTAAATTCAATAAAACTGACGTGGTGCAGATTTACAGGATGTACATACGTGTTATGATTGAGTATGCTAGTCCAAGCTGGTCAAACTATCTAACAAAAAACACTGAATAAATGTATTAAGTTGAAAAAAAAGATGCTTAAGTACAATTTCTGGTGAGAGAAGTTCTAGATCCAACTACAATGATATTTGTATCTCACTAAAAACAGAACCTATTAAAAAAAGTTTGCCTTCTTCGTAATAACTTTACTACGTCAATGTATTCATCATTTATCACCAAGATTCAAACATATGTTAAACTTGCAATCTATAAGTCAATTCAAAAACCAGAAGTACTACAAACTTCTGCAATTCGTCGTACAGAACAAAGAGATACTTTAATTCAGTGATACCTTCAGCAACTAAATACCTCTCAAAACTGACTGTAAAACAAAGGCTCAAATTAGACAGGAAGTATGACAAAAGGATTCGTTTGTGAATTAGTGCTCAACTGGGAATTATTATAAATAATGTAGACAACATTAAGTGCCTACTGTCGTCGGCACATCTCTGTGGTGGAATTGTCCACGTTGTACAGAATCTACTGTGTAATGTGAAAAAGCAAATAAACCGATTTATAATTAATATTTATTGTACTTGTCTGGAATTGCATGGAACATAAATAAGCCAATACTCCGAGTTGCTTCTTCACCACTTTGCTAATTGCCTCTCAACCTCCGGCAATTCTTAATTTACAGTCAATCAAAATTACGCTCAAGGGGGATTCTTATCTAAATGAGATTAAATAACAGAGGATTTCCACACTCAAATGAAATGAAAATAGCAATAGTGGAAATGAAAATAGGAATGGGCAAAATGCGTAGGAAAAGCTTGTGAGAGCTTCCAGATGGGCGAATTGTGGAAAGTATCTTAGGGGAAATGCAAGAGAATAGCTTCATTGCGGGCTTTGGAGTGGAATTGTTAAGTCCCCAAATGGGCTCAACCTCCGAATGTTGCGGATGAAAGTCCATTGTGGAACATACTAAAAACTGGTGCTGTTGCTCCGTCTGCCTCTCTTACCTGTCCGCCAATCACGGCCTGGCCGAGACCCGGAACATTTGGGAGCTGTTCCCGATCAGGTTTGTGGACGGGAACTTGTAGGTATGTAGGTGATGCTAGAAGGGAAAAAGGAATACCTTGGAAAGTGAAACACCCCTTGACAAGGGCTGATTAGGATGAGGAACCAGGAAGCACCCTTTTCTCCCTCTGCACTCATCCACTCACCCCTTCCCATCCAACCCACGGGCTGGCTCCTGTCTTTTCCACAATCATAATAGCAATTATTATGCACGGAGATAGAAATGCGAGACTGAAAAAGTGAGCAGCTGCTATGCGTAATTTTATTTCGGATTACTTCACAACATCCCCCTGTCTGGCAATGTTCTCCAGTGATGTTGCCAATGCAAAGCCTTGCTACGGTCGAGAGAGAGAGAGAGAGAGAGAGAGAGCGGCAAAATAAAGACGGACGTTTGATGTAAAACTGGAGAAGTGAGAGGGAAAGATCAGCTGGAGCTGCTCCTCCTCCAAGGCCTGGCAACGTCCTCCTCCCCCTCAAAAAATGACGCCCCCAACCATCCCAAATCCTCCTTTAAAACCTTCCAAATTCCGCCATGTAATTTCACGAATCCAAGGCCCCTCCATCATCCCTCCCCCGTTCGAGTATGAGGCACGAGAAGAGCCACAAAACGGGATGAAGATCATATTATGTATATGTATAATATGTATAATATGTACGTGGAAATACCCATCTTTTCAAGTTTCTCTTTATTATTATTACATTTTGTCATTTAGCATCCATTAAAGACAGCATTAGCAAATGTTGATATATCTTAGAAAGTACACACAGATTCTGGAGATACACATTTTCCCAGGACGCAGACACGGATTATATCTAGGACATTCACGTCATGACACAATGAGATCAGAAGTGACAACAACAAGATCGATTGTTAACTATTACTAACATTCTTTTTTCTTTGTTTGCTCCGTTGTGTACGTTTTGAAGTGCTACTTGCTAATCTGTACCTTCTCTACCTGCCTGCCATCCAGCGTTCGTCCCATTCATCAATGATTTTCGAAGAAGTGTCAAAATTGTACCACTTGATAGTCTCTATTTCCAGTGAGTATTTCCAGGGGAGAGAATTAATTCTTAACAGATTTAACACCATTACAGATAGTCACGCTTCCATTTGATATCAGGTAAAAATGCTTAGTTTTTAATTTTATTCTGTTACCCTTTCTTTTTTTATTTTTGCGGAGCTAGCACAATAGAGCCCATCGATACTGATTTCGTAATAAGTATTAATTTTGTAGTTGCTGATAAATGGGCATTTACATTAAAAACAGCCTCGTTAGAGCCTTTGGAATCATTTCAACACCACCTTTTCGCACTTGAACAGTTTACATATTCTTCTTGCAGCTTACTTTATATTTTTTGCGTGACATGCTGTACATTCAGCACATTCAGCACATTCAGCACATTCAGATAATACATTGAAGACAATTGTGTACGGATTCGCAGTACAGAGAGAATAAAAAATTGTTCGTTTAATTTTGCGAAAAAACTGTAAATAGGCCTATGAATGAGCGTTATACGGTGTACAAGTGTAATACAGTTACCGCTATATGGAGCTCATACTAATGGTAAATTTTACTGTTCATGTCTCCATAATAAACTATCTACTCGACGGGAAATATTGAAGAGCCAATGACGACAAAATGTGGACATCCTTAAGTTGGAGTGAGGAATGCGCGGAATAAGTGTCATACATTTTTGGTTCCAAGATGGCCGCCAATAAAATGCCACTCGGTCTTTCGTACTTTTATAGCAAATGTGGTGGTTACAAGAAAAGGATTACAATGGGATATCATTTTATACATAAGTCCCCAGCAAGATTAATGGAAAGTCAGTTTTATGTGTTAGAGCATTGAGGAAACATTCTCATGAGCCAGTGATTACAGTACAATAACAAGGACAAGAAATGAATGAACACACTTTTAAGATTAAAAGCTTAGATGTGCACTAAAGCTTATGTATTTTATGTGACTTTAATAGGCATTAGGCATTTAAAGACATTTAATAGACGGCCGTAGCCCATGGAATACTTCGCTAAAACACCGAGAAAGATAATAATTGTGTAAAGGATTATTAGAAATAATTTCGAATAGAAGTATTCGATAGATACTTGCATGTTCCATTCACCAAGAAAAGCGTCCACACTGACAATGCTTTAAGTTCTGCAGTAAGTTCAACCTGGATTCTACCATGGAAGGTAGAGTCATTTATAGTACCATTCATATTTTTTAGTTTATATTTAGTTTGTAATATTTTAATACCCCCAGGTCAATGTTCCTTCGTAGCATTTAATTATATCTATTTTGTAATTTAAACAAATTTTTGAGAGATTTTTGACACTGTGAGATCTACGTTCTCCAGCAAATTTCATAAGGACAATTTTACTTGATTCCACAAGCACCAATTACTCAAATCTTTACACGACGTTCGACGAGGACGACACGCGGACTTGTTTTCCTATTGTAATGCGTAATTAGTTGTATTTATACCAAAGGTGACCCTCACCAGATTCATTTTGTATGGTCAAACAGCGGGAAGTGAAATAGGTAGTTATAGAAAGTCTAAAATAGAATACATGCATTTGAACGTACGTAGTACGTCTGTATGTAGTTGGGGACAAATGAAAACTAAACAATTGGACGGTTGTCGAATATATACTCGGGCATTTTTCTCAAAAATACCTAAAATAATAAGTCTAATTTACACTCTTTTTCTGTTAATTTTTGCTTGTTGGTTTCGTTTGGCATTCGGAAATATTAAATTTGTGATTCTGTTTGTTTCTTTTTACCATTTTTAAATTGGACGTTTGACGTTTCATTTTTCTCATTCTCATAATATATATTTTTTTTTACTCAGCAAATATTTGTTCTACTCTCGTCTAAGAAGGACCAAATGCCCTACGCCCTCAGCATTTTGAACGACTGTCAAAATGAAGGGAAATACAGATTATTTTTGATCAATTATCGTTTTTTTGACACATGAGAGCTCTCTACGTGTGTATGCATGTACATATGTATGTGTAGGTACTGTTGATGTACGCCAGGTTTTAACTTCCCATAAGCTCAAGTATATTTCTCAGATGAATTTTACTTTTTGTTTTGGTCTGATTTTGCAAACTACTCACAAGTGCTCAGAGATAAGCAGAGGATGATGAGAAGATTATTTTTATATTCTTTTTTTTGGGGTTTGATAGGTTTCCATTCCATTTGGTCCCTGGAAATGAAAAGTAAGCAAGATTGAAATTGGGGGTGGATTGTGGTGGAAAAAATGGAAATAAATGTCTGTCTTTAGTGTATACCTTATAGGAGATTAGTATGTGGAAGGGTGTGAAAGGGGGTGAAAGTGGAGACTATTGAGGCGGATGAAAGTTTTATGTGGAAAAAGGTTCTACCTGTACCTGTAGCCTTGTTCTGTAAAAAGGACACCCAAAAACTAAGCCCTCGTCCATCCTACCCAAAAAGTTCGCCTGTATTACACAGCTGCACTCTATATCTATCCCTTAGTACTTAGAACCTATAGACTTATAGTCTTTTCCGACGGCAATCAAATCCCATCCCTATCATCTAGACGTACATTATAATCTCAAAATTTTTACTTTCTTTCACAACGACAATGCACAACACCAAGAACCATTTAGGAATGAGTCCTAGAAAAATGTCTATAAATACTATAAATAGAGAGAAGTGTAATTCGACAGATTTGTCACATGAAGACGGGGGTGAAAGTTTTCCCTCCACGCGCTCATTCCTAGTGATAGACTAGCAACTTTTGGTACTTTTTTGGTACTCTCATCGTGTAATAACTAGAAATAAACGTAAAATTAATAATACAAAAAAACATGCAAGAATTCCGCTTCAACAATGCTCTTTTTGATTATTTCATTTTATCCCATCCATTTTCTTCCATTTTAATAGTGAAAGACACACGTCAACAAAGTAGCACCGAGAGAACTTATAGACATATTTTCACAAGCGTACTTTCTGTTTCCTCAAAAGTTCACTAATATATTGTCGGAGCAAAAATCAACAGTAAATATATTTTGAAAAAAATATCGTTATATACATTCTTTTGTAATCATAAATGTATACCTAAGTAAAATCCTTGCAAGTGTATAAGAACGTACAGACTAACAGCACAAGGTCTATGAAGACCCTTTTGGAACAGAACACAAAGTGATAAATTAAAGATACATCATTAGTACCTGCTTCAACATGGACGTGTAGGACAGACTCCATGTTCTCTTTCCAACCAACAATTTCAATCGGATTTCAATTGGATTTCAATGGGGAGGAGTGCATCAAAAATTGTACTCTTTCCAAGTTTGCAACAAACAAAGGCGGAGAAAGTCTTTCGCCACTCGGAGTGGATTAACTCCAGATTGTACCAGGGATTCAGCCCCGTTTTTCAACTCTGATTGTTCCGCGCTTGTTTTATTTTTTTGGCTTCCTTTCAGGGGGTTTCCACACGGGGGTGAGACTATACAACTACAATTCAATGCTTCAACACTGACTTTCACAATTCAACTCATTCACTTCGCAAGAACTGACTGCCTTCCTCCAAAAGTACCTTCCGAGGTACTGCTCAAAGATTCATTTGGTTGACTTAATGGCGAATCCTCGCCGTTTGTGCAATTGTTTTTTTTATAGATATATAATATAATATAATATATGTATATATTTCAATTAATTTAATTTAATAAAAGTATATATGTATCTACATATGTACATATATGCAATTATGTTTGTCTACATTTAACCTGTCACCAGGCTGAAGAAATCACCAGACCAAGTTGTAACTATCATGTAATAGTACCTTGTATATTCTATAATAGACCTTCCTTTTGAGTTTTACTTGTTTACACGCGGAGAGAACTAGAGGAGAGGTGTGAAAGAGGCTTAAAGGATGAAATAACAGGGATAATACCAGGTCCTATTTGTATTTGAGCTAAACAAAACGTATATAAATATGTTGACGTAGGCGTATAAATATCAAATTGTAATACAACAATTGCTCATAATTACTCTTTTATGGATGTAATAATATAATATGTATTTTGTTATGGTGAACCACCTAGGGAGTCGTCACTCTTGGTCTCTGACTAAGCACCCATTTGGATTTGATTCCTTTGGCCAAAACACCCCTCCGATGCCGCCACACATGGACTCTGTAGCTCCCTTTGGACTTCAAGCCCACCCCACAATGTGGACAAATGATCTTTTCCCCATGAACCAAGTGACACTCGTGGATGTGAGCCCGGAGCCTCTCCCGCTTCACCAACTTATCACAAATTTTGCAAGGAACGTACGGACCCGAGTGATCATTCACTGAATCCACGAGGGCGTCCACCTCCGCCGTCGTGTACCTGGCCGAGGGGGGCACGTGGGATTGTCGGTGACTCTTGAGTCGAGGGACGGGAGCGAGCCCCGACTGAGAATTCGTCAGCGCCGGGACCATCTTCGTCCCGGGGGACAATTGAGCAAAGGGAATCGGAGCCCCGGGCTTCCCCAGCTGCATCCGATGCTGACGCTCCAGCTTCTCCTGATTCATCTGCTGCTCCGTGTAGCCCAGCAACCTGTTACTTACTTGACTGAACCTCTTCTTGGCCGGGACGCTGGACTGGGCGGAGTGGACGTCCAGGGGCGACAGACCCACGGCCTTGGGCAACACTGTCCCATTCGGGTAGCCGTGGCTGGGGGCGAGAGGCAGTCTGAAATTGGAAGTGAGAGCTACTTTGCCCACTCCAGGGATTGTCCCGGAGGTGCTGGTGCAGGACTTGAGGCCAACGGGTGAGAGTGGCCAGGGCGGTCCTCCAGGAGACGCTGAGGGGTCGCCGAGTCCGTGCAGGGTGGAGGTCACGACCATCCCCGAGGGCGTCGTGAAGGACTTGATGTGGGGGTAAGGTGACTCCGTGGAGCGTATTGAGAGCTCGTACTCCCCCGAAGAACACCCTCCGGTAATGACGGACTCCCGAGAGCTCTCCTGATTCCCATCATCCATGCCCACCTTGAGCGGCAGGGGTTGATCCGAGAGGAGATGATCCCCGTCCCCGTAGGATGAGCTCGCACTGGGCACCCTCACGGGCATGGATCCCTCCCCGCCCAACTGCCTGGATGTGTAGAGGGCGGGGTGGTCCATGGGGGAGCTCCTGGGGCAATGATGGCTGTCGGACACTTCCCGGGGATACTCCCCGGAAGTCCAGCGTAGCATGCTCTTCTTGTGACTGAGCATGGGGATGGGATGGAGACGGCTCATGTCCGTGGGGGACATCCCCGCCATCCCCCCGCAATTTGTACTGTTTCCGTGGGGGTGATAGCGGCCCTCGGAGAGCGGGGAGGTGGTCTGGGAGGGCGGGGAGGCCGTGTCGTAGGATCTCCCCGAATTCCTCTCCGTGACCACCCCACCCTCCATCCGCACTTTGGGTGGCTGTCCATCCGGAGAGACTTGGCAGTAGTCCTTGAACACGGAGCTCATCCCGGAAGGGAGAAATGGATGACTTGGATATCTCAAATTCCCAGTAGTCGTCGACACGGATGGGCTGGAGTTGCTCACATCCGCCGGGGACGAAGATCCACTTGGAATGTTTCCACTCTGCAACCAATTTTAAATCAAATTTAAACTTAAGTTTAAATTTTAATTTTAAATTAAATTTAAATTTAAGTTTTAAATTAAACCACATTTTAATTGCCACATTCTTTGCGAGGAAATCCCTATTCGATATGAGTCCCAAACGTTACGGATACAAATAACTAGGGACATTTCTGGGGGAAATGAATTTGAAGTTGATGCAAAAGACTTACTTGCAACTGGCAAGTAAGTCTTTGCAAAATAGGTACGGAGAATAATATTTGCAAGTGGAAACGGAGGATTTGGAGGCTAAATAACATTTTGGACATGACTGACTGTAATTAAGCGAGAGCCGTGCGTACCGATCTGAGTTTAACTTCATCCCTGCTGTCCCTCCTCGTCACATTCTTGGCCGTGATCCCGTCCAGCTTGATCAGCTCGGCCGCCTCAATGAAGTCTTGAATTTTATGCTTGACTATGCTCACTTGTCCGAAATAGATGAACCGCAGGATCTTCTGCAAGTCCTGAAATCTGATCCCCTTGATGATGACCACTGGGTGTTGACACGGATTTTCCTGTAGGAAAAATACACGAATAAAAATCTGACTGAAGTAATCCCTCGATAGGCACTCGATAGATGTCCCCAGAGTCTCCTTGCTGATCTTGAGTACTATACTGAATTTTACATAGGGCGATTGAAAAAATATTTAAAAAAAAATAAAAACTAAAGATACCTTGAATATCTCCCGGAAATACGGACTACACATGGCCAGGACCAGTTTGTGGGCGTGAGCGGATTTGCCCTCACAGCTAAGAGTGACGTCTGTGAAGTCCTGAGAATAATAAAGGTCCGAGAAGCCAGCAGTCAATTGTTTCTCGAATTCATTCCACTTGAGTGAGAAGAGTCGATCGTCGCTCTCCGAATGACTATCTCCGGGCGAGCTGCCCCTCGTCGTTCCCCCCAAGGAGTCCTGAGAGGCGGCCGTGGTGGGACAAAAGTCGGAATTGTTATTGTTGTTCCCCCGGCTGGAGGGAGGTGTGCCCGGTGAGAGTACAGATTGCAATTGTTGCTGTGATTGATGAGCACTGAGGGCCTGCTGAGGGGGCGACATGACTCTGGAGGCTCCATGAGCCTCCTCCGTCGTACTTCCTCCAGAAGTGCTCATCTTGTGGATCCAATTTGGAATTTTGTGTGAATTAAAAGGTAAGTTTTGGCTGAATCAGTCGATTACGTTTTAAAGACGTCTCGTATACGCTAACGTTCCTCCAAACAATTGTCTATGTGATTCCCTTTCAATGGAATTGGAATAGTCGCACCATTTCCTTCCCTAACAACGCTGGCATGTGCATCTGTTGTCTCCGTTCTTCGGATGTCCTTAGTCTTCAGGATGTCCTGAGGGATCCTTTTCTCTTCAAATTCAACTATACTTTTCACACTGATATCTGGAAATCACAGAAAAAAAGAGTTATGCGTGAGATTTGATGCAGAGAAATGACTAGTTACTAGAAAGCTCTGATTGGTGAGTGCGCAGACAGAGAGAAGGATTGGACAGATTCCCTGCGGGGAAGAACACTTGTAACGGCCACTTCGTCCAAGCCCAACTCAAAGACTGACTCCGATCCGCAAATTTCTCCACTCACAAGCCGAAGTCTTTTTCATACCCGCACATACACCTTTGTTTTTCCCCCAGCACGCTCTATACTAACAGGAGGAAAAGTATACTGAACCACATGTGGGTGCTTTTACTCTGCCAAATGTACCCCGTCAACTTCCTCCCTTGACAGTCACATGCGTGCAACTAATCTTTATTGCAAGGTATACGCGCATATAATATGTAATCATGCGACAGTCCCCATCAAACTCCATGGAAATCCAGCGACCAAGTGAGCAACTATGCCCTCGGGAAGAATCCGAATAAGACAAAAAAAAATGGCTCAAAAGGTCCTCTTTAACAAAAGGATTTGTTACTCCAGTAGTAACTACTAACTACGCCAAAGCCTAATGACCATTCACCTCCCCATGAATATCAAGTACGATCCTACTCCTGGAAGCACATCCTACTCACATTTCGGCGTAGGGGTGCCACGTAGTGCCCCATTAACCAATGGGACACCCCTCTGATGGCCATGTAGCACAAAGGCATTCGTCAACAATGAAGGGTCGGAAGATTAAAACAAAATTAAAAGGCACTCTCCACACCTAAAAATGCAGAGCCTGTTCCAGATGATCTTACGGGCATGAAATTCTCCGTGTAGATGAAGTTGGTCGTGTCCACACTCTTAACACAAGCCGTGAGTATATGTATGTACATATATGTACACATATCCATTTCTATTCAATGGATAAAGGCGGAGGATCCAGAGAAAATGCTGGAGGTAGCTCCTTTTTCTTATAATCCCTACCTACGCATGTATGTGTATAGGAATATGCATATTGTAGGGATGTACACGTGGGTTATTCGGGGACGTTCCCGTTACCGCGAACGTACTGGAGCAGTCAGTACTTTTCCAGAGAAATCCCCACAGAGCGCCGTAACAAACAAGGCAGGCCTGTAACATGTACATATGTACGTGAGCCCTATAGCTTCCTCCGCGTATGTGTGGTTTCAATATTTTGAGTAACACTTGTGTTTACTTCCCCCCGTTACATTCTATACATGACCATTACTATTTCACTCTCTCTCTCTCTCTCTCTCTCTCTCTCTCTCTCTCCTCAATGGAAACGACGCAGAAAGAGAAGAGAGCTCCTTAAACCGGGCCAAATAACAACACACATGCATTCTCTCGCCCTAACACGTTTTTTTCCCTTCCGTGGAATCCCAAGTATATTGGCCAGAATACACGAATATATGCAAAAAGCAAAAATTCACCGTACAAGTCACAAGAAGAGGAAGAAAAACTGGTACATAGCATTGTAGGAAGCGGCTGTACAGGTAAGATGGAGAGCACATATGCTAAGATTGGTTAAAAAATCCACCCTGGAGCATGCAGGATCTGCAAATATCCAGCAGTGCTGACAAAATCTCTCATCCCAGTTTTTTAACTCCCTCAGGATTTAAATATCTTGCTACTTAAATATTATTCCTGATATCCTGATAGAAGAACAAGGATGAATTATGCGAAGGCACACATGTGTCTGGGTAGATCCAAGCCACGTTCAAAGACACTATTTTTGCAGGGGAAGAATTGCATGGGAAATATGGGGACGATTCACGTGATCACACACAAGACGTTGTCACTTGTGCCCATTGGAAATATCTACCTCTAAATGGCGTTGAGGTTCGGGTCGTCCGGTCCTAACTCGGCGGATCCTCAATGTTTGGGAATAACATGGGGATTCCCGCACCGACATCTCAGGAAGCTCCCTTTCAAGTCTCGTACTGACACCGTCCAAGGCAGTAGTGGAAATGACACCCCCAAAAAATGGATGAAATCCGCGGATATTGCCACCAGAAAATCCCCCAAAAAATTGAGACTGGAACCCAGAGGAATTGGCCGCTCGCTCACTCTCACTGTCCACAGATCCACTGGGAATCAGAGGACTGACAATGAATTAAACATCCCCCCACTACCCACCAACTCATACTTGGGACGACGTAAACAATGAGGGAAGAAACAGAGAAAAACAAGTTTGGCGAGTCAGGGCGAAGTAGTGACTTGCACGGTCATGTGAAGCACCAGAAGAGATTGGGAAGGGAGGAAGTATGTACAAAAGGAGTGCTGGGGCTGGGGAAGATGAGGAATCCCTTATGATTATAGCTCAATGCTGATGTCCAAGGATAATTCTGTTATTGTTAGAACTTGTAATTTTTCCCCCAAAAGAAACGTGCGAGAGTGTTATTTTTGAAAAATATGTGGAGACTGATAGGAAAGTTGGAGAGGATCTGAGAGCCGAGGAAATACTGAACTTCTCCTGAGCACATTACGTCGCTGCAGAGAGAACCAGAGGAGAGTCGCGGGTCTCGTGATTTCCGAGTGTTATTGGGTACGTTCACAGTCTCTCTCTCTCTCTCTCTCTCTTTGCATTCCTCTTTGTATTTCTCTCTGTACTTCTCTCTGTATTTCTCTCTCTCTCTTTCGCCTCTTTGGAGTTCGCACTGGAGCTTTTGTTACTTCACGCTTAAGTCTAGGCCGTTACTACCATCCTGGGCTATGACTATACCACTATAGGGAGGCAGAGCAGTTGAATTTGGTAGTTGCTTCAGAGTTCCCTGCTTTACTACTTTACTCCATTGCCATAGCCATAGCCATAGCCCGATATCCCGTATACTGAGAGGCTCTTCAGCTCCCCATGAAATCAACCTTCAGGCTTCCCTCAACCCCCCGCGCAATGGACTCGCTCTTCGTACCCAGTGAACTTAGCCGTATGTATACAAAATATTACAAAACCACTCTCGTAGTATTTTTTCTCATCCATACAATCTCTCTCTCTCTCTGTCTCTCTCTGTCTCTCTCTCTCTCGCTCTCTCTCTCCCGCAGTTACTCTCATCATTTACTTGTTTACCATCCCAAATAGAGAGCTCTCGTTTCTCTGTCCTCCCTCGCTCTCTCTCTCTCCCTGTGTTACGGAAATAATAAGTGGAATATGTACGAAAAAGACCTATTCAGGAAGGTTGTCTTGGTAAAAAACACTCTCATGCTTGATACGCTACGGTAAATGCTCGGCAGAGGAGATACATAGATGTTATGGCTTTTAAAAAGTGTTACCACTTGTTAATCATTTAGATTTTATATAATGCTCCTTCTCTCTCTCTCTCTCTCTCTCTCTCTCTCTCTCTGGCACGAACAGGGGAAATGTTCTCCTGTCGAGATACAAAAACAACTGGGTTCAATCTATCTGCCGTTCCGTCGCTTTTGATACAGACTCAGTGGGAATGGATGTTGAGAGGAAAATATTGGAAGTATACGACCGTTTATTTGGGAATTGAGAAAGCCTTTTTTTTTTTTTTTGACGAATAATTTGCAGTTGTTTATACAACCGCCGTGGCCCAACAAGCCCGCCTGTGCATCAACCCACAAGGAACCACCGTATGAGGGGCAAAGATATTAATTCCTGGAGACTTTGCCCTCACGGAGAGCTAAAAGGAAGGTTTCCCTGGATAGTTTTAAAGAAAATGCACTCTTTCCCCACACATGATAGCTGCAGACTGGAGATAGCTACTGTTGCCGGACAAGTTCATGGAGCCTCCAGTCCCTAAGGGGGTTGTCCAGGGTGGGGGGTGGAGAAAGTTTTGGAGAAAAA